>JAULUF010000012.1:18812500-19000000 GCA_031834385.1 Semotilus atromaculatus
ACGAAATAAAAGAGATAAGGAAAAGTAAAAGAAAATAAAAAGGAAAAAGTGAGTTTAAAAAAGGGGAAAATAAAACAGATAGGGGAAGGTGAAAGGAAAAAATGATGGGGAAAGTGAGCAAAGACAAAAGGAACTAAAACCGATATGATAAAGGAAAAGGAAAAATTGAGTCATGAAAATCTAAATAAAACATAGGGAAACCGAAAGGAAAATGAAAAAAGGAAGAGGAGAAAGGAAAAAAAGAGATGGGGAAAGTGTGCCAAGAAAAATGGAAATAAAACATGTAAAAGTGGAAACGGAAAAGGAATAGGGAAAAGGACAAAAAAATGTAAAAGTATATAAAATAAACAGATATGAAAAGGAAAAAAGGACATGAAAAGATAAAGGGGAGGGAAAAGGAAAAGGACAAAAAATGTAAAAGTATATAAAATAAACAGATATGAAAAGGAAAAAAGGAAATGAAAAGATAAAGGGGAGGGAAAAGTGAGTGAAGAAAAAGGGAAACAAAAGAGATTAGGAAACGCCAAAAGCAAAAGGAAAGAAAAAAAGAAAGTGAAAAATGAATCCAGAGACCGAGATAAGGGGAAGCTAATGGAAAAGGCCAGGTTTGCTGTGGCAGAGCTGGACGTGCTGAAGAGAACCGCAGGAGACTGAAGACACAGGAGGGGTTGAAATCCTCTTAACCCCGCCAAACTCTCCAACACAGAGGAACAGCCATGAGGATTAAAGAACAAGGGATGAAAAGAAGGGAAGAACAGAACGAGGCTTTGCAAACTGGGAGAATTACAGTGAGAGGCCACTTCAGTCAGGACACACATGGGTCTCTAAGCTGAAGCGTTTATCCGGCACATTTGAGACTAACTAGCTGTTAAATACACCATTAGACTAAATGGATTATAATATTTCAGCATTATATTAACCGTCAACCATCCTGCTATTTAGCAAATGGCATCAACCGTATCAGTTGACCACTAGTTAACGAATTATTTGGCTGCAACTAAATGCTAACTACTTTATATGCATTTATTTCCATTTATACGGAAACATCTCAAGCAAAATACAACAACAACACCACACACAAATTACTCTGGGAATCAAACAAGATTCCCGCTGTTACAAAATGTCTTGTGAAAATGTCACGTCTCGGAAAATTGGTTTGGTAAGGAAAGGCCATGGTCAAATAAACCTCAAATAAGAAGCAGCAGGATTAATATCGTCATCTCTCAGTGTGTGTGTGTGTGTGTGTGTGTGTGGTAAATTTAGCCATCACAAGACCCGCCTAACTCCATTATAATGCCACTCAGGGATGAACGCATTATCCAGACCAACAGACAGGATCGGCGAGTGACCACCATGTCTCCACGGCAACAAGATCACTTTGTGCTGATTGTGTGTGGAATCTAAAGTGTGTGAGAAATACTTAAGCAACAAAGCAACGCAGTAATGATGATGACATGCGAGCAAAACTGCATCGGGCAGAAAGATGTTAATGAGAAACGTGTGTGAGGAACACTGAACTCGTGCGGATCAGACTTAACAACTCCTCAGACCTGATTTCATGAAGAGCCTCTAGAAGTCACTTTGTGGAGACAGACACATGATGAGAGGAACAGGATGAGATGAAAGGCATGAGGAGAGAGAGAGAGACAGGATGAGGATGAACAGGTAGAACTAAAGAGAGAGAGATAAGAAGCAGGATGAAGAAAAACAGAGAGACAGGATGAGGATAACAATGGTTTTTGTTTTTTGGTGAGAGAGCATGAAAAAAGAAAAAGATGGGATGAGGAGAAAGAGACAAGATGGCAGGATGAGCAACAATATTGTTTTATTCCTTTATTTTTAGAGGTGATTTTTGAGTTTAAACCTCAGAAAAACATGAATTGGTATGTTTATAAGATTTTTTTTTTATTATTAAATTTATTTAATTTATTTTATTTAATTATTTAATTTTATTTAAATTTATTATTAAAAAATAAATTAAAAAGTAAACAAAAAATTACAATTTAATCAAATAAAACAAAATATACAAACAAAATAAAAATCAAGGTAATTCTAAGTCAAAACTATTGCAAGTATGCATTCATTCATTTAAAAAAAATTTAAATAAATTAATATTTATATACATACATGCATAAATAAACGCACAGTAAGATAACACTTACATTTGTGAATTATTTTACAGATGTGGCTTTGGTGGGATTGAGCTCTTTAATCAGCTTTTATTTCAATTAGTTGTTTGTTCTTTAAAAAGCTCTGTGGCAACACACTCTCTTAACTCACTCAATCTTTATTACATTTTGCCTGTGTGCATCCCTGAATACATTTAAATACCAAACATTCAGCATTAACACATGCAACCAATTAAAGTCTATGTCCTATAAAGATATATGGATATTTGCTAAAAACACAAACACTGCTGAAGACACAAGCGTGATAAACTCACCTGAGCTCCTTTGGATCAAAGACCAGTTTCAGATCGTTGACGATAGTTGGGACGTATTTCAGTGCAGCACCCTGGAAAATCACAAACATGGATCTATTAGTATAATCAATGATCTAAAAACTCCATTAAACACATTAAATAAGGGGGGACATCATGGTTAGACAGAATAAAAAATGTAAAGTTATTTCTGATGAAATGTGCTGTGACATCACACTGTTTAAATAACGATATGAAGGTGTCAAGACCCTTGTGTAATGATTATGAGACACACGAGCGGCTGTGATTTTCATCAGTCTATTTCTGCTCCAAGCAAACCCAGCTGTGATGAACGGCCGAGGAGTGAGATGTCAATGGAAGATGGACCTCATGCAGAGAAGATGGTTATGAAACACAAATACTCCCAAACTCTCCAACACCCCGGTCAATAACCAGGGCACAGGTGATCAGTGAACCAAGAACACGTGCGCTTGCTTCTCCTACCGCTAACACTAACACACTAACACTACGCCAAACCCTTCATCTACATATCAGAGCGGCGCACCAACATCTGTGAAATGCATAAACAAAAATACACATAAATAAAAACAAAAAGTTTTAGAATGTGAAATACATCTGTAAAATAAATTGAAACAAAAAATTATAAATAAATAGAATAAATATAAATAAACAAACAAACATATTGAGGGAAACTTCCTGTTTGGCAACAATCAACATGTGAAAGCTTTAAACCTTGTTAAAGTAAAGACAGCTCACAGCTTCTTTCTAAAGCGGCCCACTGCTATTCAGCTGATAAATGTCAGATATTATTTTAGTCACACTTGAAAATGTGGTCCTGAGAGTGTACAGATCTATATATAAAACGGCTCCTTCCTGTTTGATCATCATAGTGTCAAATTCTGACATACTTTGAAATCATTTAAAAGAAAAAAAGAAGGCTTCTGAAAGAACTGAACATTTGAGTCAACAGAGGCAGTGATGGATGGGATATCAAGTTTCTCATTTGATAAATATTCTCTTCCCAGCAGAGCCCACATAGCTTCTGATTTAACCCGAGAGTCTGCTGAGAAATGAGGTCTTGGAGTTCAAGTGTTTACAAAAAAAAAAAAGTGAATATCTGAGGTTGTAACTTGTATTTTTGAATTGATGTGTTTTTGAAATTGTAACACCAGTCAGATCAAAAATTTTACAGCAATGAATTCATAGATGAAGCTGGAGAGTCTGGATCACAGCTGACGTCTGGACTATAACAATAACTGACAATTATATTTATGTTATGTTATGTTATGGATAAGTACTGATAAGATGAATAAAGAAAAAAAAAACAGCAATAGTAAAAATAAATAATAATAATAAAATAAAATTTTTTTATGGAAATCAGTCCAAAAAACGATTTTATGAAGACAAATATGTATATTTATAATCAGAATCTGAAATGCAATGTCTATAATAAATAAATTAAATATAAATAATCAATTATTTGAAATAATTTTGTGTGTGTGAGAGTTTGGGGCAAGGCTCTGTTTAAACGACCAATAGCAGGGCTAGGGGAAATAATCATTATTTTCAAATCCTTGTGTTAACACTAGAGGCTAACAGTTTGTTACCAACAGAGGTCAACAAATGACACACTTCACCTTCATTTCCCTCTAAAACAACAGAAAAAACAAACCGAAAAAAAACCTAACCCAGCATGTGCTGTAAAAACTGTCTTACACAAGGTTGAAAATAAGTGTGAGCCCATGTGAACACAATGTACATCAATTTCACTCACACAGTCTCCTGCTTTCCTCTAGGAACAAAGCTAGCGGAGAGGAAAGCACATTCCTTCCCTTGCAGTTTCACAAGTGCGTCTTACCAACATCAATTTTTAACTTTCTGACAAAACCACTAAGATCTGGGCCACCGGCACACCTGCATCACTCCAGGCTGACTCACCACCCGTCCAGAGGGCCTGATCCATACTGACGGCTGCGGAGCATGTGTGTGTGTTAGACCTGAGGTGTGTTAATGCAAAAAAGAAGTGACAAGAAAGGTCAAGGACAAAAAAAACTGCACACAAATGGAGGAGGTGGAGTGGAGAAACCGATGGAAAGAGAGGAGGAGAGATAGAGTACCTTGAGGAGAAGCTAAAGAGAGCGAACCCAGAGCCACAGTGGACAGAGGAGGAGGTCAGGTGATGAGAGACACACACACAAACACACACTTCAACAGATGAAAGACACAAACATCAATATTTATGTACTCCATAAGAAACAGACCAGCATTCCGGGAGGACGTCCTCAGACATACAGCCTTCAGATACATTTTTGCTCATGTTGTTCCTGTATGACTTTCCTTCTTTCATGGTTGATTTTGATCAGTAAGATTTTTAAGGTAAGAGTCTTCTGCTCACCAAGGCTGCATTTATTTGATCATAAAAACAATAACCTTGTGTAATACTGTTATAATTTAGTATAACTGTTTTCTATGTGAATATATTTTAAAACGTAACTTATTCCTGGGCTTTTGAAGAAATTTGAAGAAATATCTTTACTATACTGACTAATTCAATATCTGTTCATTTAGTGTGTTTCTTTGACTAGTGAAGAAAACTGTCCAGCTCAGATCAACACAATTATTGTCATCACTAATTGGTTTTGTCCAAAGCTAATTAAACTACACTACTGGTCAAAAGTTTGAAGTCTATTTTTTTGTTTTATGTTTTTGAAAAGTCTCTTTTGTTCATCAAGCCTGCATTTATATGATCAACAATAAAGTAAAAAACAATAAAATTGTGAAATATTATTACAATGTAAAATAACTATAACCTAACCGTTTAAATAACAAAAAGCAGGCTAGGGGAACGTTTGGAAACCAGTTTGAAAACAAGCCATTATTTTCAAATAATTTTGTTAACACTAGAGGTGAACAAATGGCACTGCATAATACTGGAGCTACTGGTCATGTTGCGATGTCATTTGTAGGCCTTCATTGAATGTAAAACAGCAGCATGAACATTCTCAGAAACATCTTGCTTTGTGTTATACTGTATGTGTGAAAAAGATGTGTAAATGATTGAATTGTCATTTTTGCTTAACAATATGCTGTACTAATGCAGCGTTTAAATGTTCAGCTGATTCCTGAAGCGGCCTCACCTTGACCCCGCCGGTCCCCTCAGAACTGCTGTTCATCATGGAGTTAAACGAAGTAAAGAGATTCCTCAGGGACTCCATGAAATCACTCTCGCCTTTGTTCTCGTAGAGCCTGAAGGAAAACACACAAACAGCTGATGATCAGGGGCTTGGGCGGCGAGAATCACTTCATCTAAATCATCAGAGAGCCAACAGACCGGTCTACATGTGTTTGGTATGCAAATCCATGACATCAAACTAGCCGGAGCCATACAAATCCACATCAAAAACAATGCATCAAACTCCACACACACACACACACACACACACACACACACACCTGTTCACTGGCACCTCTAGGCTAGCTCCTGATTACAGGCTGATCAGACTGATGAATTGCTCTGTAATCTAGTTTGAAGGGCAAGAGCTGACGGCCTTCTCGGCATCCCTCCAGCGATCCACACAAACACCAGGAGAATGTCCACGCTCATGCATTCATTAAACACAGCCTTTGCTGATGTGATTAGCCCTACCTGACTTTCTGTGCTCTGAAGTGAGACATTCTCACCCTCATCCAAAGCATTTACATTAGACCAGCCCTCCATTAAAACACACACACACACACACACTTAACTAATGGCCCGTCAAATATATTGAAATATTCTTCACGCTCTAGTTGACCATTAATTATCTTGAAGTGCTTTAAACCCATACATTAAAAATAATGCAGTTTCTTCCATATGTTCTCTGTATTGTTGTAAAGTTTAAAAACAAATCTCACAAAAACTGTAAAGAAATGCTGAGGTCATATTTCACCGTAAAATAAAATATAAGATATTATATTTTGCATTAATAAGCGCCAATGTTATATTTTATCCTAAAATCCACACATTTTTTTTGCAAAACTACAAAATATGAAAAAATTAGGAACTCGTAATGGAACAACAAAATTAAAGTACTATTGTAAGTAAATATCATGGTAGTATGTCTTATAGTTTATGCTCATTTTATAAAAAAATAAATTTAAAAAATCATATTACAGTAATGAGATGATGTTGAGATAAATGTGCTGTAAAATTGTTATGATAAAGGACAATGCAAAATAAAAAAAATAAAAAAAATCAACTTTTTTTCAAAATCATAAGTAATTTAAATCAGCATCCAAAATAAATCAATAAATAATTTCTTTATGCTGATTTCAATCAACTTAAAAAAAAAAAAAAAAGTTATAAGAATCATGCCGAACAGGGCTGCAGCAAACATTGAAATTGATGAATATTTGACACCAGTTTTACGGTCTGATACCAATAGCTACTCAATCATATCATAATTATTAATGTTTTGTCATATTTCTCATCATATTCATTGCAGTCTGAAGCCCTGTCTAGGGGATCTCCGACTATAATAGTGTGAATTCGTGACCACCGCGAGCAGGTTAAGCCTGTGAGTAAATCAGAGCAGACTCTCCTCATTAGAGACTTTCACAGCGCTCTGTGGTGTCAGGTGCTCTGAACGCTCAGGTAGTTAAGAGAGCGAGATCCTCTCCTCAGACGGGCCTGAGAGACACCATCACATACTTCACCCGCAGACAACAAGCTAATCACCAGCGCTGAACTTAATTTAGGCCGAGTCATTACTCAACATGTCCTCCGTCTCCCTAAATCAGCACCGCTGGCTCTTCCACTTCCTGCCTCACACACACATCCTCACATCCGTCAGGAAACAAGGGCACTTCAGTTTGATAAAGGTGTGGCATTTCAGATCTGCCCATTAAATCAAACGGTCACATTTCTTAGCCTTAACTGCAGCTTATTGGCTGGGAAACTGATTTTAAGGAGGAGGAAATAAAACAAAGTTTGAGTATCTGTTGGATACGCCATCAGTTATTATTTGGGCTTTTTGACACTTCTCTACTTATGCACGATATAGTATATAGTTGGGCTACACAATTTGAGGGGAAAAAAATCTAATTGCATAAAAAAATTAAATAAAGATTTAAAATTCAGGTTTGCTGTGCTTGCTTGTGAGATTATATTTAAATATGGTTAAATAATATAAATTTTACTACTAATAATAATAACATCAAAAAATATATAAACATAATAAAGTCAGTGTGTACTTAGGGAAATATATTAATAATAAATACATTACATTTATATAGACCTTAACATATGGAAGGGGGTAATCTTCACCACCACAAAATTATTATTACTTTTATTATTTTCATTATTATTAGTAGTAGTAGTAGTAGTAGTAGTAAGTAGTAGTAGTGGTCATAGTCGTACTTGTAGTCGTAGTAGTAATAGTAGCATTAGTCAGTAGTAGTATTAGTAGTAGTGGTCAACATCGTCATAGTAGTAGTAGTAGTGGTGGTGGAAGTAGTAATAGTTATGGAAATAAAAAATAACTAGTAGTAGTAGTCATAGTAGTAGTGGTCATAGTCATACTTGTAGTCGTAGTAGCCGTAGTAGTAGTAATTTAGGTACAATAAATACATATATTTATTTAATGAAATCACAGCTTTTTTTATTTGATAATTGCACAAAGATAGATAGATCATGCAGCCCTAATATATAGTATTGCATTAAACCGGTTGCACCGAAAATAATTTTTTGCAGGAACCAAAATAAAAAAATCACAAAATTTTGGAATGGAAATGGTGCTTCAGTATTTACTGTTGAAGCTAACCAACCTCCCCATGATTCCCTAATTCAGACTACAAATAAGACTTCACAGATTTGGGTGTGATCCACTTAAAACTCAGATGTAGGATGAACAAAACTAACGATGAGATACGAATGTGAAGGAAGTACGTACTGGTTGAAGAGAACCCGGGACCTCACGATGAATTTGAAGATGTAATCCAGAGCCTTCAGAGCTTTCAGAAGCTGCTCCGCGAGCTTCTCCGCATTATCCACATAGTTCTTCAGGACTTTTGTCAGCTTTCTGAAAAATATACACACACAGTGTTATAAATAAAAACAGAGCACATACTAACATAGTGACGGAAGCATTCCTTTATTTCCCGCTCACGTGTAAGCAAGGGTGGCGCTGAAGTGCTTGCGGATGTAGGTCTCCAGAACCGGATTGAAATGATGGAACTTCCTGTCCGCGATCAGTCCAATAATGAAGACCTTTCATAACCAGAAAAAAGAGTTTTGGTAAAAAAAAATAAAAATAAAAAAAAATGCATATTAAAACATTAATATAAAAAAAAAACGATTAGCTTTAAATTCATTATTATTAAATATTAAACAAATGAATGTTTAGTAGAAGTACTAATAACATGTTATTGCAATTTATAAAAATATGAATATAATTAAGCATGACACTATAGAATTGGGCTTGGTTAACATTTGTTAACATTATGCAAATATATATTTTCCTAAAGTAATCCTATTATTTAAAAACTAAAACATTAAATACTTAGGGGGGGCAAGCATTTGAATTTAAATATAAATATACAAATGTAACAAAAATATAATTCTTATTCTTACAATTCTAATAACACTCATTTATAAAACATAAAAATATTAATATAATTTAAAATGAGCTGTTAAAATATGGAGACATACCTACCTATATTAATCTTACCATTTAAAACAAATAAAATATCACATGTTAGAGCAACACGAAAGAAACAGGGCTATTAATAATATTAATAATATCTCTTCTAATAACAGCATTTTGTTATCATTATAAGATATTCAGATATCAGATTATAAAAAACAGGCTTATTTAAAATGAAAGTCACCCAAGGTTGTAAGATTTAAGGACTGAAATAATGTCCATACTTTATTTGTAATTTGTGCATATTTGATTGAAGCACAGACTATGAGAATCTTACCAGAGCATCAAACACAAGAGTGTCAAACGTTTCACTGTCTGAGTTCTCCATCATAATGTTGAAGAGGGCGTCCAAAGTGTCCTGCAGAAACTGAACACACACACACACACACACACAGAGAGATTACGAGACCAACCTGACCATCACAGTACGGGGTGTGTGTGTGTGTGTGTGTGTGTGTTTTTACAGAAAGCGAGGAAATGTGAGAACCGATATGCTGTCAGCTTCATGGACTCAATCTAAACCACATGCTGTCCTCTTTAATGTCTGCTGTCATTCAGTTGATGCTCAATGACAATCAACCAAGGACATCACTGCGCTCAGATCAGCTATACACTACAGGCCTACAGTACATGTGCCTACAATCCAGAACCTGAAACAACATGCTCATTCACTTCATTTCACTGAACGCATCATCCTTTTATCTATGTAATATCAAGTCAGAGCATTCAGAAAATGGCATGTTCTCATAATTATAACAATTAAAATAAATCAAGGTTGTAATAAATCAAGGTTTCAAGAAAGTGTTTTCAGGGATTTGTATAAGCACAGTGTCACACAGACACTGCAGTAACTAGTTCAGTTTGAAAACATTTCAACGCTGATATTCTCTGAGCGCGAGTGTTTGTGTTTAGCGCAGTGTTTGGCACATCTGCTACATGGCCTTTGGTTACGATCACTACAAGGAGAGGAAGAATGTGCCCTTGAGGGGAATAAATAAACGCTCACAGTAACGGCACTGAAGGTGCTGCAGATACTCAGAACAGAACAAGCCGCAACAGATACAGGACGTGGAAAGTCTATAACGGTTATAAATCTGTCTTCAGTCTGAGATGAGATTCGGCATGTTAAAGATGCCACCGCTCACGTAAGGTGTACACATAACTCAGAAGGCAATCAAAAAAAGTGCAGGTGATGGAAGAGTGAGAGAATTATTCTAATGAAAAGGACAGGAAACAGATGATATTATAACATGAACACACTCTCATGAGGTTTTAACTGTGAAGAATAAGTATGGTTATGGAAATATGAACAAATTATGGATGTGAGTCGATAATTAACACTAGTAATGAGAATCAAATAGAATTTAGCGATCATTATTTATATATATATATATATATATAGTTGTCGTTGGGTGGCCAGATGCTGTTCATTCAAACAACTGTTAATATGGAGATCAGACACACTGTAATTGTAGGGGCTCCTGTGAGTGTTTCTAAACCGCACACACACTGATCACACAGCAGTCCATTTATTGGCCAGAAACAAAGTGAATAATTCACCACTCACCACAGAGAATGAGAGAAAGACCTCCCTTAATGTTTCCAGTAGACGTCCCACTCAACATGATTATGTACTTTCCTCACGCTGTGCTAAAACACCTTCCCATAACTGCCAAGTTTGAAATTGAATTTCTGCGGACAGTGCGGACATGCCGCATGAAAGCTGCGAAGAGGACGTAATAATGCTGTGCAATCGTCTTTGTGCTCCTGACAGCTCCTTCTGCAAAATCTAGCCCACGGCACGGATCACTAACTTCACTATAAATGCACTGGAGAAAACATCTGCAGGAATGATTCAAGGCCAATGCAACATTTAAGAAAAGCTTTTACGCCGGGTTCATTTATTGTCTGCCATTTGAAAGATGAAACCTGCCAGAATATAGTAGGATAAGGAACTTTGAGAAAACATTAGTAAGTGATTACCAAGTTAAAATGAAACCGCATTCGCAACCCATTTGCAACATGCATTAAGGGTGTGCTCACACTTGGCATGTTTGGTTGGATTAAAAGGAACTCTGGTGCGATTGCTCTGTTAGTGCGGTTCATGTGAATAAGTGTGAACGCTGCAGTCTGAACTAGGGATGCAACGTAAAATCCCGGACCGTTCGGTCAGCCCTGCACGGGACAATCTACCCTCGTGTCCCGCGGGACTTCGGTTTTGCCATTGAGTTCGCGCTGATACTTTTAGTTTTTGCTTTACACGCCTTCAGGTGCGTTTGCCTGTCCAGGCAGACGAAAGCCCGCCCCCGCAAGTTAATGTGTCCAATCAATCACTGTTGTGCACCCACACGCAAACTTCTGTCACTCACTGGCTCGTATTACTAGCAGGGCTCTCGTCTCAAGTGTCACGCATTGAGCGTGACAGTCACTCATTTCGGTCTTTTGTCACGCTCTCCCGCCACACATTGTATTTCTCACGCTGAAAAACTATTTGTAATATATTTAATATGCCGCAGCGCCCAAAACTCCCAAGAGTAGAACCGGCAGGAATCAAGCGCGTCTGGATTCGTCTGGTGTTGTTAGCCAATCAGAAAATAGCACTATTGTATCTGGGTAAGATTTAACGCAACAACCAATGACACCCCGATAATATATTTTTTTTAATTATATTATTTTGCTCTGCTTTTTTAAATTCAAACCACAAGCTAATTTGTTTGTTTAAAGGTAAAAGTGCACTTTTTCTTTCACATTGATCACTTCATATACCAGTTATCAAGGTTTGGAATTGGGATCCACTTAAATATTCTAAAGTGTGTTTGTTTACATTTTGTATTTCATAAGTGGTAGTTGAAGAGGTTGTATTACTTAGTGTTGTTCAGTACAGACTAGAGTGTTAATTTATTCCATACACATTGATGTTCTTCCTACTGTGACATTCTGTTTATGCTCATAAGAAAAATAAAACATATTTTTGGGATGAAATAGCAGTCTCTTTCTGCACAAAACATGTACCGAAACCGAACCGAGACCGTGGCCCAAAAACCGAGGTACGGACCGTACCGTGGGCTATCTGTACCGTTGCACCCCTAGTCTGAACCCTGGTGCACCAAACTAGCGGACCGAGACGCTGAAAGAGGAGTCTGTCCACTTCCAAACCAACTCTGGTGCAGTTCGACTGAAATATGAACACAACACGGACCAAAGACATGTAAACTAACCAAATACAGGACATGATGTCACCAGATGCGACCCTAAAAAGGACAGAATGCTCAAGCACAGCTGTTTTTTCTCATCGTAGTCGTGATGTTGCCGATCACAGTTCAGTACAGGCA
This sequence comes from Semotilus atromaculatus, assembly GCA_031834385.1. Lineage (NCBI taxonomy): Eukaryota > Metazoa > Chordata > Actinopteri > Cypriniformes > Leuciscidae > Semotilus > Semotilus atromaculatus. The sequence continues at coordinate 18,824,956 of JAULUF010000012.1, forward strand.
TCAGAACCGCGTCGTCTCGCAGCAGATCGAGTGTGTGTGTGTGTGTCGGAGGGAATCCTGACGCTGTTTTGACTCTTTTACACAATTTATAAGCTCTTCACGAGTTCTCAGCTGGTCAAAATACCATCATATGTAGGCCACGAACATACAACGAGCACATTTAACCCAGAACACAGCATTGTTTTGGATGTTTCTGTAAGTTCTGTCGTGAAATATACATAATAAAAGCCAGCCAATCAGGTTGTGAACATATCCCTATGCCTTTAGGTTCGATGTTAAAATGCCAATGTGAACGCCAAGCGGACCACGACTAAATCGAACTAAGAACCGAACTACACCTTTGAACACCCTAAGTAAATCAGTGCTATACGGACTGAAAGACCTGCCACTATCATTCTGGCTGGACGTTTTATATTTTTTTATTTTTATGCAAAATACGTTACAGGGAGGTTGAGGGGACATTTACAGCAAAGAACGTCTCTGCCTCCATCTTTCTCTCTCCATGCGCTGACAGCTCGAGTGTGTTTGCCTTCACAGCGGCAAGAGAAATCATGAGACAACACCTTCTGGAGCAAACTGGTATTCAAACGCATGATCCATGAGGGAAAAGCTCACGGAAATCAACTGAGCTCGGCCCAATCTTAGAGGGGGTTTTAAATAAACAGTTTATAGTATTTAAGTTCCATTTAATACAACAAAATCACTATTTAGAATGTGTAGTTCTAACAATATGAACCAGTCAGTAAATTAGTTGATATAAATCTCACAAGCCATAAGGTTTCAGATTTGGTCGAGTGAGTGAGTGAGTGAGTGAGTGAGTGAGTGAGTGAGTGAGTGAGTGAGTGAGTGAGTGAGTGAGTGAGTGAGTGAGTGAGTGAGTGAGTGTCAAAATAAATATATATGAATGCATTTATGTGTTTGGTTTGATGTTTTTGTGCTTTGTGCAATTCTTTGGCAATATGTACATAAGTATTTCACGCCAATAAAGCAATATACATTGAATCGAGTTGGTGACTTTTTTGAGTGAGTGAGTCAAAGTGATAACTTAGCCCATTCATGAAAGGAACCAGTCCATAAGAGTCATTTGTTCAAATCAGACTACAACTGGTCGCACAATGTGTTTGATGTTGAGTGCAAACAGCGAGGACATTGCAATATAAACATGTGCTATCCATATACAGCATTTCTATAATTTCACAGACCCGAGCACACACCATACTGAAAACACTTTCGGAAATGCAATTTCTATAAATATCTCAGCATTTTTTGCTGGTTGCCTTACAAAAAAAAAAAAAAAAAAAAAAACTAATAAGCAAAAAGCTTTTGAAGTACAGCAGAGAGTTCATTCATAATTTCATATCATAAATCAAAGCGCAAATCTTCACACCAACTTCAAACGTTTACATTAGTAGCATTTTACGTCAGTGGCATACATTCCTGCATGAATCCACACGGCATCTGAATGAAAGCTGCGAGTTTGTTTTTCTTTCCGTCAGAGGCTTTATACACACCTTTACCACCTCCCCTCCTTCCACTTTCATCAGGTGACGCAGGTTTTGCTGTAGTAAACTGGTGTTGGACCTCCACTTCAGAAGACCCAGGAGATCCACTACAGGAGACCGGAGAAAAACAGCATTAGCACACTCACCTCTCTAACTCGGACATTAAACATTCATTAGTACAGAGAGCCCAAACAGACATATGAATAACAAGAGCTCTCAGCATGGCTGAAAAAGCCATAAGCCACGACAGGCTTTAGGTGAAATTGATTCGAACGCGGTTAAAGGTTGTTGTTGCAAAATTATAGAAGAAAATGGAAATCTGGGCAAATATGAAACTATAAAGCGGTTTATCAATCAGAGTTCATAGACCAGCCAGAGGGAATGACCCGTAATGATTCATGAGGTCGCAAATGCTCTTTAAATGATTGTTAAAGGAGAACTCCAGCGCAAAATGAACCTTTGGTCTAATTACACATTGTTACCTAGTCAACTGTTATCTGAGATTTGTTTTCATGATTATCGAATGTAAATAGTTTTATCTCTAAAAACAGTTTAGCCTATAACGCTTGTATAACGCTAGTAAATAGGGCATAGAGTATTGACAAATAAAAATCGCTTGTTAATACCACTAACATGGCTCAAAATAGCCCCACACTAACACGGTAGCATAATAAGGGTCCCTACCTTCAAACCGAAGCATTGAGAACTTTGTCAGTGTCCACACCGTTTAATAAGAAGATATTTTATACAGACAGTCAGCTTCGCGAATCAGGCAGAAGCCGTCTTTGAAAAACAGTCTCTACCAGTCGATCTACGAACGCCGATCCAAGTGCGCTGGTGAGATGTGATTAAATTATTTTTATTTATTTATTTTCTCTGTTGCGTTCAGTGCTTCTCTTATGCGCTCAGTGCTTTCTTCCGGAAACAACGGACCATATGAGATTCTACACAATTCAGCGCACTTGGATCTGCGTTCGTAGATCGACTGGTAGAGACTCTTTTTCAAAGATGGCTTCTGCCTGTATTCGCAAAGCTGACTCTATGTATAAACTATCTTCTTATTAAACTGTCTGGACACTGACAAAGTTCTCAATGCTTCGGTTTGAAGGTAGGGACCCTTATTATGCTACCGTGTTAGTGTGGGGCTATTTTGAGCCATGTTAGTGGTATTAACAAGCGATTTTTATTTGTCAATACTCTATGCCCTATTTACTAGCGTTATACAAGCGTTATAGGCTAAACTGTTTTTAGAGATAAAACTATTTACATTCGATAATCATGAAAACAAATCTCAGATAACGGTTGACTAGGTAACAATGTGTAATTAGACCAAAGGTTCATTTTGCGCTGGAGTTCTCCTTTAATTTGCCTTCCTTTATTGGTTGAATCACACAGGAATAAGCTGTTAAAGCGATGATGACGCACTGGGAAAGACTCATGTGGATTGTGCCGCTTGGCACCTGTATGAGATATGGAGAGTTGCACAGTTCATATGGTTCCCTTGGGAACTCTCAACACCGTTCGAGCAGCTCCCATGGTGATCGTCATGGCAACAGGAGTGACTGACTTTTTAACCTGAAATGAGGCATTCCAGCAAGCATTGAAAACAAGGGCTGTGACCTGAAGTGACGTAATGTGACGAGACAAGGGATTGTGATTTGAAGGGCTGTCATAGAGAGATTGACACAAACCATCTAAATGATATGAATTTAAAAATACAATTACAAAATGATTTAATCATTTATATAGAACTGCTTTATTAAATGTTAAATGATTATGAGAGTAATATATTTTCTAAATTCATAATGAAAACTAAATACAATAACTGAACCATTATTTAAACCTATAAAATGTAATTAAAAAAAAATAAAAATCAAACAGGAAGCCTACATTTTACATTATTTTGGCCAATTAATATATAAATATCAAGTCTTTTCAATGTAAAGTCAACCGGTCGTTATAACATCATAAAGCCTAACAGGTAATCAGGATCCTGACACAAGCTGTTTCATAGGATAATGATCAATTAAGCATTATTAAACAAATATATTCTGCCAGAGAATGCCACAATTGCCCAATCAGAATAAAGTCCAGTGTGGTGCGTAATGAAATAAAGAAGAGGATGTGAGCAGAAAAACAGCAGAGACTGAAATTTCATATCATCATATCACATCAGCAGGAAGTGTGGCTGTGTGGGAGAGACGTTTCAGAGAGTTAAAGATCCAACATTTACAAGCCCAGCCTGTGGGTTTAATAAGAATCAGAGACAGAAAGAGCTGTCAGGCCATTGGAAAAGTGAGCGGTGCTGCCATTCTTTATTTAAAAAACACTCATCCCTCGCTCTTGTTCTGTGTTCAGAATGCTCTTCAATCGTCTAGGAAAGTTTACTCCACACACCAGGATGCACAAAAACAATGAAGTCAATCAGCCACCAGAAAACGCACGTTCACCAGCGCTCCAGCATTTCCTATTGATTTCTACCTGCGATGATGCAGAAACCAGGAATAGTTGGTGTAGCAGAACAGCGGGATTCTGTGGCTCGATATGATATTAAGAGCCTAGCTGTTTTACTTTTTCGACATTTAATGTGACATAAAAAGAAAACAAAGTCGGCATTGATGGACAAGGCCTCACGGGGGAAAAGAGCTTCTGTGGCCTACAACAATCAAAACCTGTGTTTAAATGCTAATGTCTTCCATCTGACGAATCCTTAGTGACCTCATTACCTCATCTGCTACCTGCCGAACTGAGATTTTTGACAAAGGTCTTCATTAAAGCTCCGTCTAAACTGGCCCCGTGGCTCAGGGGTCGCGTAAAACCACACGCTAATAGTCACGCAAGTCATTAGCACCTCTGTAATCAATTCGCAAGCACGGACTGCCTCATAACGCTATGTGAGAGGAATTATTTTGTTGTCCGGCGGGGATAAAGATGGCCTATAAAGCTCTCAGACTGCACATGCACTCTGCATAGCGGGAGGCGTATCAATGGTTCTTGCTGCTTGTGTCTTCGTGTAGCAGGGGAGCTTTGAAATTAGAGCAGAAAACATCTTGGCATTCTGACGGCAGTCAAGTGTTTGCTAGCTCCGCTTTTAAGAGTCTCAAAAGTGTCTCAGAAGCACAAGCTGATTTACATCAAAGATCAGCAACTGTTGCGAAGTTTAATGATAGTGCACATTTCTCACTACTTAAAAGTGAATAGGAAACATTTCCTGGATCAGTGGTCAAAATATCAGTGAAATCTCGCTTGAAAATTACATATCAAATTTTTAAAAAAGGACACTATATTTTCGTATGATTTCCTTTTTTTTTTTGTTGTTGTTGGTTCCATATTATTATTATTATTATTATTATTATTATTATTCATTCTATTATGCCAGTGGGTCAAACTATCTTTAACTGGTTTTAATACAATTTTATGTTTGTACTTTTAGAAAAAGATCTTTAATCTCAATAATTAGGCATATTTAGCATTTTAGGTTTGTGTGCGTGTGTATTTTTATTAGAAATAAAATAAACGTTAAATAAATTAAACATTCTTTTATTTAAATTATTTTATTCTTATTTCATTTAAAATAACTAAAACACTGCCATAAAATTAGTAAAACAATAAACAGTCAAAAACACAACGGAATTACTAAATCTGAAATATTAAAAAATATTAATAACTATAATAGGATGTCATTTTTTACTAGCTTTTATTGTGAATGTGCTGTAAAATGGGGACAGCTCTAGTCAGGGACAGGATACCAAAAACAGAAAAACAGGGACGTCTGTCCACCTTAGAGTGTGTATTACCAGCTTAAATACGCCATAAAGAGTTCACATCTTGAATTTAGCATTTACTCTAAAAGTCAGGACTTCCATTGGCAAAATATGCTGCACATTCTCTCACTCATTTTTCACCCAGTGGTCCGTCTCCTCCTCATATCTGCTCTGGTCTGAAGCACATGCACTAACCGAGGCTATTTCTGATGCCGACTTCACTCCATCTCACCCTCGCACGTATATGTTGTCTTCATCTTTGCAGTCGAAGGGCCAGTATGCTCTCTGATGTGACTTCACGCATCTCAATCTTAATGGTGGCATCACTAACGCTTGGCTGCTCTGCATTCAGGCAGCGTTCGACCCTGAGTCACTCAGCAGACGCATGTATCTGAATCAAGAGTCCTTTACAACATGTCTATCAGAGCAGGCTGAGGCACTATCATTCATTCAAATATGCTCAAAATATGAATCATGAAACTTTCAATGAAATCCATTCCATACACTGTTCCAAAATTGGGTCAGTGCGATTTTAAAGAAATTAATACTTTTATTTAGCAAGGATGCATTCAATTGGTCAACATTAGATTTAAAAAAAAAATAAAAATCTAATGTTGACCAATTGAATGCATCCTTGCTAAATAAAAGTACATACATACATATACATATATACATATATATATACACTATTATTGTGACATTTTAAAGTCAAAATATGTCTGTACCACTAGCATCACTAAATGAATCTGCATAAAGAGTTTTCAGTTTTCCCAAACACTTCCTCTGTCTGCCATTGGTTGGATAAACATGTAGCCCCGCCCCCAAACTCATGCAAACGTTGAATCAGGGACTCTCAAAAATACATAGCAACCACCGCTCAGATATTCATCAGACTAATTCAATACCCGAGTCTTTCTAAAGATTCACTGACAAACTGCTCAAATGAATCATTTGCCACTAGAAGACAACTACATTCAAAAGTAGATTTATTGTCTTTGCATTTTGTTGTGTTAACCTGGTTTATCACTATCAATTTAGACTGCAAGCTCACAACTCGGATGCAATATAACTTTGTTTGCTATGGCACTGTAGATTAATGGATGAAAGAAACACTGGACTCATTTCTTTCTTTTATCCTGTATCATTTATTTTCATTGGCCTACGACTATATGCTCTCACCGTGTCATCTATCTCTGATTTTAAGTTCCCGCAGTATTTTAAACTTGCTCATCAGATTTACTACCGCAGTGCTCTCCAGTCATGAACCTGTCCACTGTACATAATCATGCCTGCTGCTACACCATGACCAGAGGCTGATGGGTACGCAGCTTCTGTAAGATTCATAGAGCAACAAACACATGCTTAAAGAGGAGAGGAGGGAGTAAAGGAGCGATTGCGTCAGGACTGCAGTGGACTTCACTGCATCCTGTATGTGATCCGACTGTAATAATCTTCCCGCATCTGCACTTCTTCACAGCTAGTCTTCAAATCAGAAAGCATACCGGTCAACTTGAAATCAAAACTCACCCTCTTTACTTGTTAGACATTTCTGATCCTTCTGTGTGATTCTAAATGAAAATATTGTTTTTGTAATCTTTATAAAAAATGTACTTAGTTATTATAGAATTACTTAGTTATTATACAGAATTCTAGCTGATAGACAGGTGTTCAAATACTTATTTGCAGCTGTATCTTACAAATAAATAGTTAAGAAATCATACATTGTGATTTCTGGATTTTTTTTTTTTAGATTATGTCTCTCACAGTGGACATGCACCTACGATGACAATTTAAGACCCCTCCATGATTTCTAAGTGGGAGAACTTGCAAAATAGCAGGGTGTTCAAATACTTATTTTCTTCACTGTATATATATTTTATATATATATATATATATATATATATATATATATATAAAATAAGACTGTAATGATATCTCTGTGATACTAAAATAGCACTGGTTGACATTAGCAAGGAACCAGTTTTCACAATTGGTCTTTGGTCAGAAACTTTCAAAATGCAGTTTTAGTTAAAAATGTGTCATTACTGCAGTAAAATGGTTGCAAACACTGGCCTTGGTTGCAAACACTCTATGTGTGGCCTTATGGCCCCTTTCATTGATAGAAGAGTAGAGAAATGAGAGGAAATGATGGGGAGATCGTGTCTCACCGTTCTGTGTGAGTTTGGTGGAGCACACCAGCGTTGAGATCTGAAACGAGTCTTTGCTGATGGTGAAGCTGCCGAGATTCTGGGTGTTCTTCCCTGACGAGGGATTTCTTTCCTCCATCTCTGGTTTGGTGGAGGCCAAGCTCAGGTACATGGTGGAGTCCTCCAACTTCTTGGCTTCTGCCTACAAATAGAGAAACACAGTCATGAGTACAACACGTCTTTTGCACAAGACTAAAGAATGCCTTCAATGAATGACAGCAGTCAGTCAGTAAAAACATTATTTAGGCTTGTTGAAACAATTGTTTGTGCTGTTTGGACAAACTAAAAAAAAAAAAATATATATATATATATATATATATATATATATATATACTGTTTGTTTTTATCTTGTTATAGATTAGGGTCCAATTCTCCCTATTAACTAACTTGACTCAAACTCCTAACTACAGCTTATTAATAGTTACTAAGGTAGTTGTTAAGTTTAGGTATTGCGTGGATTAAGGGATGTAGATTATGGTCATGCAGAATACGGCATTAATATGTGCTTTATAAGTACTAATATTTAGCAAATATCCTAGTAATATGCATGCTAATAAGATACTAGTTTATAGTAAGAATTGGACACTAAACTAAAGTGTTACTGTGTTTTAATACATTTGATTTACTTTTACAGAGACAGATTTGCTCAAGCATTTCACATCAGTGGTAAAGTGATGATTTGTATGAGGGTTAATTTCCAGAGCTCAAAAAGGATTCGACCAGGCGACATTCTGCATTAATGAAGCTATTTAATATGCAGATGTGAAAAGATTGAATACATGAACAAAGTTTAATTGCATAATGATTACATTGTGATGAGGGGGTCAAAGGTTAAATGAGACAATCGGGGACAGGCAGCATCAGTACACAACTCACATCTGTGTGTGTGTGTGTGTGTGCATGTGTGTGTGTGTGTTGAGATCACAGCACTGTAGATAGTGGCGATTGTGTTGGTTTCACCTTATAGACGATGAGATCATGTTCTCCGTCCCTTAGCGTCGTGCCGTCATACCTCATCAGCTTAACAAACGACAGAGCAAAGTTCTTCTCAGATTTATCCTTGCCTGCAGAGAAAGAACATTGCACACAGTCGGTTATGTCTTAGGTGGATGTGAACAGTTGACAAAGAAAATGTATGTTTAACAGTATATTAGCCTAACATTCCTGCTGCCGTCTCTATTATAACGCTAATAAAACGACAAAAGACAACGAGAAAATTAACTCGCTGTTCTTGACTCCCTATCTTTTGTAACTACATTAGTAATGTATATTTCATTTATAAACTGCAGTGTTCTTTTACAGATGATTACAGTTTCTGTAGCTGAATACATGAAAATCCTAAAACATTTTATTTATTATTTACTAACAGACAGCTATTTTTTATTGTGTGTGTGTGTGTGTTTATTTGTCTTTAATAATGCTTGAAATGTATATTAGTTGGGCTAGTTGTTTTTGCTATGGTTTTTTGTAAACCTTTTGTTCATGGTATTCAGCTACAATTAAATGTTTAGCAATAAGACTTGGATATCATTCACATTTATTATTTTACCTTACCCGAATCGAAATTAGGAATCTGAATCAATAAAAATTCCAACAATACCCAACCCTACCTGCAACTTAATCTAAACTAAACCGAAACGTATTCCTTTTTCTCTTTCATAACATCGACAACTGTATCAAACAGAATCTGATAGCGCTCAAGATCAGCGTGACTCTAACCATCTCTAGCATATTTCAGTCAGACAACACCTCTGAGAGCCTGTGTGCTTCATCAAGAGATCCAGCAGTGTCTCTGTTCTCTGACAGAAAAGAAACATCCCGTACTTCATCCCAAAATGGAAATGTCAACATCAACCTAAGGAGAAGCACACAAACACTTGAATCTCCTGACTCAAAATCGTCTGCATCAGAGCCAACACAGCGCCAGTGTACAGAGGACAGAGTCAGAAAGGTTGAAAGGTCATGAGATGACCATCATCATCATCATCATCACTGCAGTACCAGGACAGAAGGATTGAGGGAACCAGGTCCCTACACCGCAGAAAGCCTCTGGCAGTAACAGACAGAATCAACCAGGAGGAGATGAGATCTTTCATGTTTTTACATTCAAAATTTAATCAGAAAGAAAGAAACAGACAGGCAGACATGTGGGGTACGACAGGGATGAAGATCCCGACGACTGATTCTCGCTGACATTTGACTGCCTGTCAGCATCAATCTGTTTGAGAAAACGTATCTTAATGCCAGTGTTTAAAAGCTCAGATGATCACAGAAATCCCTATAAATTGAACTGAAATGTCAGTGTTTCGAAACACAACTGACCGTGGATAGTCCTTTAAAATGGACAGATCTTAATATGAACGAAGTGAAGTGAATCAGAATTGAATCTGAAACAAATGTCAGCATTTCAATACTTGTTAATCATGGAAATCTAATTAACTAAATCTGAATTGATCTGAAATTATTCATCTGAAGTGGATATCAATTTTAATGTTTTTGTTATGCTTTCGCGGATTTCCTGCTCAAGAAACATTTCTGATAAATATCAATGTTGAAAACAGTTCTGCTGCTTCATATTTTTGTGGATTTTGTTTCAGGATTCTTTCATAAATAAAAAGTTTAAAAGAACAGCATTTATTTGAAATTGTAACATTATGGCTTTACTGTCAAAACAAACCTTCAAACTTAAACTTTGGAACAGTAAATCCTTTATTAGTTGCACTAACTCAGTCCAGACCTGCCATAAAAATAAGATTCAGAATAACAACTTGTTTAAAAATGTGACATTTCAGCACTTCTAGACAACAACTGTGCTGAGATCAGCAGTCAATGTGTGAAACTTTGAGACCCTCTTACTGTCATAGTGTTTATTATCAGATCAGCTGACGAGACGTTTATTTGCTCCAGTTTGTCTGTTTGAGCTAAATGATTAGTTTTACATCCTCCGCCCAGCGCCTGGCAACCAGTGCCTGACAACGAAACCCCACCCCTCTCATCCTGGCGCTACCGTGGCAACATGTGGTGGGCAGATGGAGAGACGCGGCTGCCAGGATAAGGTTGAACACACACAGCTAAGTGTGATGACCGCAGCCGTACGCCAGACGCCTCTTGGCCCATAAACAACCTTCCAGGATTCTCAAACATGCTCGTACACACTGCCAATATGATTCACAAACTCCCTCTCAGCAAAACACACAAACAAACAGCTAGAAAACAACTTCAGAGCTTCACAATAAACCAGTTTTTTACCTTAAACCAATATTCTGAAGAAATTATGAGTAGCATTTATCCGTGCTAAACCTGACAACACTTGGGTGTTCTGGGTGGTTGCCATTACGTTTCATGTGGTTAATAGAGTATTCAAAATATAGTGTGCTGCTATGTGGTTGCTAGGGAATTATGGGTGGTTGCTTGGGCTCTGGTGTGCTGTTACTAAGGCTTTTTGTTTTAAACCAATATTAACCACTAAAAAGTTAAGCATAACCCAAAACAAAAATGAACACACAAATCAAATAGGCCATGTGTGAGTGTATATACTGACAGTATGAGCACATACATTATTATTTGGCAGACCAATTGATTAGACTGCATAGCTCCACTTTAAGGCGAGACACGGCAGGCAAAAACATAGTTTTTTTTTCACTGGTCAATTTTGAGATTTTGGGATATTTGTCTTCAATAACATGTCTTCTTTCAGACTTGTGGTGAAAAAAAGTCCGAAATACACATTTAGTTTTTTTTTTACGACACTTTGTCTGTTTGCGTCTGTAGATTTCTCATAAATTCATCAAAAGTTGGCGTTCTAAATCATCCCGCTGCTCCGCGATCGCGATCTGTACCCTGTCATCACACACACCGTTAGAAAGCTCTCTCTCTCCTGTACAATGCTGTCGGATCCAAATATGGTCATTTCCTTTTTATTCCCAACCAATAGTGAAAGTAAAAGGGCGCAAATGTGCAATCTCATTGGCTGATGCTAAATCTTTAAAGCCCGTTTTCTCAAAATGACTTTTCTCTCATACTCCAAGTCCGAAATCTCCACTTCAGTAGCACCTATATACACCAAACTTTCCAGCCTTGTACCTTGTTATATTATGAAGACATTTACAGAGGGATTTGTAAATATATTATTCCTAGCCTGATTTATATAACATTTAGCCAGCAGCCATATCACCCTGTAGCCCAAGACTGGTTGCCCACTGAAGCTAAGCAGGGCTGAGCCTGGTTAGTACCTGGATGGGAGACCTCATGAGAAAACCAGGTTGCTGCTGGAAGAGGTGTTAGTGAGGCCACCAGGGGGTGCTCACCCTGTGGTCTGTGTGGGTCCTAACGCCCCAGTATAGTGATTGGGACACTATACCGTCAAAGAGCACCGTCCTTCGGATGAGACGTTAAACCGAGGTCCTGACTCTCTGTGGTCATTAAAAATCCCAGGATGTCTTTCGAAAGAGTAGGGGTGTAACCCCGGCATCCTGGCCAAATTTGCCCCTAGTGGCCTCTGTCTATCATGGCCTCCTAATCACCCCTATATATATACATATATACTAATTGGCTTCATCACTCTGTCTCCTCTCCACCAGTAAGCTGGTGTGTGGTGAGCGTACTGGCGCACTATGGCTGCCGTCGCATCATCCAGGTGGATGCTGCACATTGGTGGTGGTTGAGGAGATTCCCCCCATCTATGTAAAGCGCTTTGAGTGTCTAGAAAAGCGCTATATAAATGTAATGAATTATTATTATTATTATTATTATTTTATTCCAAAAAACATGGCAAAAATATATTTTTTAAGGCTATTGACAGTATATTCTGATTTACAGGATAACAAAAGTAGATATCCATAAATCCCTCTGTAATTTTTTCCCCATCTAATATGTGAACACAATGAAAAAATAATTTTGAACCTGGCTTTATCCAATACTCAGAATTCATTTATTGAAATATATGCAAATTAGCGCATATTTAATTAGATAATGCCGAATTTGCATATTTAAACATTAAATTACAGAAAACTTGTAATACATTTTTTTCTCATCTTTATGTAGGTAATCAACTGGGAAAGTTTCATGGTGATATCTGCTAGTTTAAAAAAATACCCTATTCACCTGTAGTGTCTCGCCTTAAATCCATTATTATATTTCTTATTAATTTTTTTTATTATTTTATATTTTTAGTCTCTATTTTTTTTAACCAATTTTTGTTGTTTAAGTAGTTTTCAGATACTTAAAATAGTTAGTAACGGTCAATTTATTAAAAAAAAAAATAAATAAATTAAATAAAAAATTAAATAAATCAAATAAATAAATTTACAATTATAAATAAAATTTCAATTAAAATTTTATTAAAAGACAACAAAAAATAAAATAATAACAGTATTTTATTTCTAATCTATTGTTGTTGTTCACAAATTAAAAGCAAAGTTTCCAGATACGTAAAATAATTAGTAAGTCATTAAAAAAAAAAATACAATTAAAACTAGAAAAAGTTCGTCGAGACAAACTTTAAGTTGGCTTGTGAAAGTTTGGACCAATAAGTTTGAAGAAGTTTAAAGAAGTTTAAAGTTTAATTAGTTTATAGTTTAGTAAGAAAGAAAGAAAGATAGATTAGTTAGAAAGAAAGAAAAAAAAGATTAGTAAGAAAGAAAGAAAGATAGATTAGTTAGAAAGAAAGAAAGAAAGATAGATTAGTTAGAAAGAAAGATAGATTAGTAAGAAAGAAAGAAAGAAAGAAATATAGATAAGTTAGAAAGAAAGAAAGAAAAAAAGATTAGTTAGAAAGAAAGAAAGAAAAAAAGATTAGTTAGAAAGAAAGAAAGAAAGAGATTAGTTAGAAAGAAAGATAGATTAGTAAGAAAGAAAGAAATATAGATAAGTTAGAAAGAAAGAAAGATAGATTAGTTAGAAAGAAAGAAAGAAAAAAAGATTAGTAAGAAAGAAAGAAAGAAAGATAAATTAGTAAGAAAGAAAGAAAGATTGATTAGTAAGAAAGATAGAAAGATAGATAGATTAGTTAGAAAGAAAGAAAAAAAGATTAGTGAGAAAGAAAGAAAGAAAGAAAGATAGATTAGTTAGAAAGAAAGAAAGAAAGAAAGAAAGATTAGTTAGAAAGAAAAAAGGAAAGAAAGATAGATTAGTAAGAAAGAAAGAAAGAAAGATAAATTAGTAAGAAAGAAAGAAAGATTGATTAGTAAGAAAGATATAAAGATAGATAGATTAGTTAGAAAGAAAGAAAGAAAAAGAGATTAGTGAGAAAGAAAGATAGATTAGTTAGAAAGAAAGAAAGAAAGAAAGAAAGAAAGTTAATTAAAAAGAAAGAAAGAAAGATAGATTAGGTAGAAAGAAAGAGAAAGATAGATAGATTAGTTAGAAAGAAAAAGAAAGATAGTTTTTATTTAGAAAGAAAGAAAGAAAGATAGATTAGTTAGAAAGAAAGAAAGAAAGAAAGAAAGAAAGAAAGTTAATTAAAAAGAAAGAAAGAAAGATAGATTAGGTAGAAAGAAAGATAGAAAGATAGATAGATTAGTTAGAAAGAAAGAAAGAAAGTTAATTAAAGAGAAAGAAAGAAAGATTAGTTAGAAAGATAGATTAGTTAGAAAGAAAGAAAGAAAAAAAGATTAGTAAGAAAGAAAGATAGATTAGTTAGAAAGAAAGAAAGAAAGAAAGAAAGAAAGAGAAAGAAAGAAATATAGATAAGTTAGAAAGAAAGAAAGATAGATTAGTTAGAAAGAAAGAAAGATGGATTAGTTAGAAAGAAAGAAAAAAGATTAGTTAGAAAGAAAGAAAGAAAGATAGATTAGTTAGAAAGAAAGAAAGAAAGAAAGAGATTAGTTAGAAAGAAAAAGAAAGATAGATTAGTTAGAAAGAAAGAAAGATAGATTAGTTAGAAAGAAAGAAAGATAGATTAGTTAGAAAGAAAGAAAGTTAATTAAAAAGAAAGAAAGAAAGATCAGTTAGAAAGATAGATTAGTTAGAAAGAAAGAAAGAAAAAAAGATTAGTAAGAAAGAAAGAAAGAAAGAAAGAAAGATAGATTAGTTAGAAAGAAAGAAAAAAAGATTAGTTAGAAAGAAAGAAACATAGATTAGTTAGAAAAAAGAAAGAAAAAAAGATTAGTAAGAAAGAAAGATAGATTAGTTAGACAGAAAAAAGGAAAGAAAGATAGATTAGTAAGAAAGAAAGAAAGAAAAAAAGATTAGTGAGAAAGAAAGATAGATTAGTTAGAAAGAAAGAAAGAAAGATTAGTTAGTAAGAAAAAGAAAGATAGATTAGTTAGAAAGAAAGAAAGATAAATTAGTTAGAAAGAAAGAAAGAAAGAAAGAAAGAAAGTTAATTAAAAAGAAAGATAGATTAGGTAGAAAGAAAGATAGAAAGATAGATAGATTAGTTAGAAAGAAAGTTAATTAAAAAGAAAGAAAGAAAGATTAGTTAGAAAGATAGATTAGTTAGAAAGAAAGAAAGAAAAAAGATTAGTAAGAAAGAAAGAAAGAAAGAAAGATAGATTAGTTAGAAAGAAAGAAAAAAAGATTAGTTAGAAAGAAAGAAACAGATTAGTTAGAAAAAAGAAAGAAAAAAAGATTAGTAAGAAAGAAAGATAGATTAGTTAGAAAGAAAAAAGGAAAGAAAGATAGATTAGTAAGAAAGAAAGAAAGAAAAAAAGATTAGTGAGAAAGAAAGATAGATTAGTTAGAAAGAAAGAAAGAAAGATTAGTTAGTAAGAAAAAGAAAGATAGATTAGTTAGAAAGAAAGAAAGATAAATTAGTTAGAAAGAAAGAAAGAAAGAAAGAAAGAAAGAAAGAAAGTTAATTAAAAAGAAAGATAGATTAGGTAGAAAGAAAGATAGAAAGATAGATAGATTAGTTAGAAAGAAAGAAAGAAAGTTAATTAAAAAGAAAGAAAGAAAGATTAGTTAGAAAGATAGATTAGTTAGAAAGAAAGAAAGAAAAAAAGATTAGTAAGAAAGAAAGATAGATTAGTTAGAAAGAAAGAAAGAAAGAAAGAAAGAAAGAAAGAAAGAGAAAGAAAGAAAGAAATATAGATAAGTTAGAAAGAAAGAAAGATAGATTAGTTAGAAAGAAAGAAAGATGGATTAGTTAGAAAGAAAGAAAAAAGATTAGTTAGAAAGAAAGAAAGAAAGATAGTTTAGTTAGAAAGAAAAAAGGAAAGAAAGATAGATTAGTAAGAAAGAAAGGAAGAAAGATAGATTAGTGAGATAGATAGATTAGTTAGAAAGAAAGAAAGAAAAAAGATTAGTGAGAAAGAAAGATAGATTAGTTAGAGAGAAAGAAAGATGGATTAGTTAGAAAGAAAGAAAAAAAGATTAGTAAGAAAGAAAGAAAGATAGATTAGTTAGAAAGAAAAAAGGAAAGAAAGATAGATTAGTAAGAAAGAAAGGAAGAAAGATAGATTAGTGAGATAGATTAGTTAGAAAGAAAGAAAGAAAAAAGATTAGTGAGAAAGAAAGATAGATTAGTTAGAAAGAAAGAGATTAGTTAGAAAGAAAAAGAAAGATAGATTAGTTAGAAAGAAAGAAAGATAGATTAGTTAGAAAGAAAGAAAGAAAGAAAGAAAGTTAATTAAAAAGAAAAAAAGAA
This sequence comes from Semotilus atromaculatus, assembly GCA_031834385.1. Lineage (NCBI taxonomy): Eukaryota > Metazoa > Chordata > Actinopteri > Cypriniformes > Leuciscidae > Semotilus > Semotilus atromaculatus. Next base: position 18,841,016 of record JAULUF010000012.1, read on the forward strand.
ATATAGATTAGGTAGAAAGAAAGAGATAGATTAGTTAGAAAGAAAGAAAGAAAGAAAGTTAATTAAAAAGAAAGAAAGAAAGATTAGTTAGAAGGATAGATTAGTTAGAAAGAAAGAAAGAAAAAAAGATTAGTAAGAAAGAAAGATAGATTAGTTAGTTAGAAAGAAAGAAAGAAAGAAAGAAAGAAAGAAATATAGATAAGTTAGAAAGAAAGAAAGATAGATTAGTTAGAAAGAAAGAAAAAAAAGATTAGTTAGAAAGAAAGAATGAAAGATAGATAGATTAGTTAGAAAAAAAGAAAGAAAAAAAGATTAGTAAGAAAGAAAGAAAGATAGATAGATTAGTTAGAAAGAAAAAAGGACAGAAAGATATATTAGTAAGAAAGAAAGAAAGAAAGATAGATTAGTGAGAAAGATAGATTAGTTAGAAAGAAAGAAAGAAAGATAGATTAGTTAGAAAGAAAAAGAAAGATAGATTAGTTAGAAAGAAAGATAGATTAGTTAGAAAGAAAGAAAGAAAGAAAGTTAATTAAAAAGAAAGAAAGAAAGAAAGATAGATAGATTAGTTAGAAAGAAAGAAAGAAAAAAAGATTAGTAAGAAAGAAAGAAAGATTAGTTAGAAAGAAAGAAAGATAGATTAGTTACAAAGAAAAAGAAAGATAGATTAGTTAGAAAGAAAGAAAGAAAGAAAGTTAATTAAAAAGAAAGAAAGAAAGAAAGATTAGTTAGAAAGATAGATTAGTTAGAAAGAAAGAAAGAAAAAAATATTAGTAAGAAAGAAAGATAGATTAGTTAGAAAGAAAGAAAGATAGATTAGTAAGAAAGAAAGAAAGATTAGTTAGAAAGAAAGAAAGATAGATTAGTTAGAAAGAAAAAGAAAGATAGATCAGTTAGAAAGAAAGAAAGATAGATTAGTTAGAAAGAAAGAAAGAAAGAAAGTTAATTAAAAAGAAAGAAAGAAAGTAAGATAGATTAGTTAGAAAGAAAGAAAGATAGATTAGAAAGAAAGAAAGATAGATTAGTTAGAAAGAAAGATAGATTAGTTAGAAAGAAAGATAAATTAGTTAGAAAGAAAGATAGATTAGTTAAAAAACAAAGAAAGAGATTTGTTAGAAAGAAAGATAGATTAGTTAGAAAGATAGATTAGTTAGAAAGAAAGATAGATTAGTTAGAAAGAAAGATAACTTAGTTAGAAATAAAGAAAGATAGATTATTTAAAAAACAAAGAAAGATGGATTTGATAGAAAGAAAGATAGATTAGCTAGAAAGATAGATTAGTTAGAAAAAAAGAAAGATAGATTAGTTAGAAAGAAAGAAAGATAAATTAGTTAGAAAGTAAGATAGATTAGTTAGAAAGAAAGATAGATTAGTTAGAAAGAAAGAAAGATAGATTAGTTAGAAAGATAGATAAGTTAGAAAGAAAGAAAGAAAGATTAGTTAGAAAGAAAGATAGATAGATTAGTTAGAAAGAAAAAAGATAGATTAGTTAGAAAGAAAGAAAGTAAGAAAGAAAGAAAGAAAGATTGGTTAGAAAGAAAGATAGATTAGTTAGAAAGAAAGAAACATAGATTAGTTAGAAAGAAAGAAAGAAAGATAGATTAGTTAGAAAGAAAGAAAGATTAGTTAGTTAGAAAGAAAGAAAGATAGATTAGTTAGAAAGAAAGATAGATTAGTTAGAAAGATAGATAGATAGATAGATTAGTTAGAAAGAAAGAAAGATAGATTAGTTAGAAAGAAAGATAGATAGATTAGTTAGAAAGAAAGATAGATTAGTTAGAAAGAAAGATAGATTAGTTAGAAAGATAGATAGATAGATAGATTAGTTAGAAAGAAAGAAAGATAGATTAGTTAGAAAGAAAGATAGATTAGTTAGAAAGAAAGATAGATTAGTTAGAAAGAAAGAAAGATAGATTAGTTAGAAAGAATGAAAAAAGAAAGAAAGAAAGAAAGATTGGTTAGAAAGAAAGATAGATTAGTTAGTAAGAAAGATATAAAGAAAGATGGATTAGTTAGAAAGAAAGAAACATAGATTAGTTAGAAAGAAAGAAAGATAGATTAGTTAGAAAGACTAGTTAGTTAGAAAGAAAGAGATAGATTAGTTAGAAAGAAAGATAGATTAGTTAGAAAGATAGATAGATAGATAGATTAGTTAGAAAGAAAGAAAGATAGATTAGTTAGAAAGAAAGATAGATAGATTAGTTAGAAAGAAAGATAGATTAGTTAGAAAGAAAGATAGATTAGTTAGAAAGATAGATAGATAGATAGATTAGTTAGAAAGAAAGAAAGATAGATTAGTTAGAAAGAAAGATAGATTAGTTAGAAAGAAAGAAAGATATATTAGTTAGAAAGAAAGATAGATAGATTAGTTAGAAAAAAAAGATAGATTAGTTAGAAAGAAAGAAAGATAGATTAGTTAGAAAGAAAGATAGATAGATTAGTTAGAAAGAAAGAAAGATTAGTTAGAAAGAAAGAAAGAATGATAGATTGGTTAGAAAGAAAGAAAGATAGATTAGTAAGAAAGAAAGAAAGGAATAAAGAACGATAGATTAGTTAGAAATAAAGATAAAGTAGTTAGAAAGAAAGATAGATAGATTAGTTAGAAAGAAAGATAGATAGATAGATTAGTTAGAAAGAAAGATAGATTATTTAGAAAGAAAGAAAGATAGATTATTTAGAAAGAAAGAAAGATAGATTAGTTAGAAAGAAAGAAAGATTAGTTAGAAAGAAAGAAAGATTAGTTAGAAAGAAAGATAGATAGATTAGTTAGAAAAAAAGAAAGAAAGAAAGAAAGAAAGAAAAATTGGTTAGAAAGATAGATTAGTTTGAAAGATAGAGATTAGTTAGAAAGAAAGAAAAGATTAGTTAGAATGAAAGAAAGATAGATAGATTAGTTAGAAAGAAAGAAAGATAGATTAGTTAGAAAGAAAGAAAGATTAGTTAGAAAGAAAAAAGATAGATTAGTTAGAAAGAAAGAATAAAAGAAAGTAAGAAAGAAAGAATGAAAGATTGGTTAGAAAGAAAGAGATTAGTTAGAAAGATAGATAGATTAGTTAGAAAGAAAGAAAAGTTAGAATGAAAGAAAGATAGAGTAGTTAGAAAGAAAGAAAGATAGATAGATTAGTTAGAAAGAAAGATAGATTAGTTAGAAAGAAAGTAAGGTAGATTAGTTAGAAAGAAAGATAGATTAGTTAGAAAGAAGAAAGATAGATTAGTTAGAAAGAAAGAAAGATTAGTTAGAAAGAAAGAAAGATAGATCAGTTAGCAAGAAAGAAATATTAGTTAGAAAGAAAGAAAGATTAGTTTGAAAGAAAGAAAGATTAGTTTGAAAGAAAGATCGATTAGTAAGAAAGAAAGAAATAAAGAAAGATTAGGTAGAAAGAAAGAAAGATTAGTTAGAAAGAAAGAAAGATAAGTTAGAAAGATAGATAGATAGATAGATAGATATATAGATAGATAGATAGATAGATAGATAGATAGATAGATAGATAGATAAAGTTCATTAGTACATATAGAATGGTAGTTTAATTGAATCTAGGGCTTCAGGGAGTTTAGATTTGAGTTTTTGTGTTGTTCACTACTGGGCCACCGTAGTCTTGGCTCAATTTGAACTGTTGCAATGAAAGTCAATGGGATTTTTATGATTTTTAATATTAATTTTTAAGAAATCTGAAAGTCAAATCAGTTTGAAAAGATATAGCACACCGAGTCAGAACAGTCTGAAGGTCTGACCCGAGTTTGGAGTTTGTAGAGTTAAAGCTCTAGGACGAGTTAGAGTCAGAATTTTTTGGGTAAGAAAAATAAGAAGAAGAAGAAGAAGAAGAATAATAATAAGTTTAAATAGGATTTCAGTAAGTTGGCTTTTCCAAGCCAACTTAATAATAAAAGGAAAATATAACAAAAATGAAATTAAAGATTTAAAGTGCAGCTACGGAGTTGCGACTGTTTCTCAGGGTGTTGCTATGCAGGAGCTACTGTGTTCAGAATGTTTTTAGTGAGTTGAATTCTGAGTGGTTGCTAGGATGATTGGAGGTATAATTCCATGTCTGTTGAACGAATGGTAATAGATGAGCTGTGCATCAGTCTAAAACTCTGTAGTCTGGTGTTCAAATAACTAAACCTACATATAAGCAACAGTAAAGCGGTGCACCACAAATGCACACTTAACAGCCTACTCAATAATAGCAAACTCATTCAGATGCACATGGCTCTGTCACAGTCAAAAGTTATTTTAATAACCCACTGACAAAGAAAAAGTATGCTCGAGCACATTAAAAAAGGTCTGAACCACGACACCACCAGCAGAATGTGCTTCTGTCAAGCACATGCTGTGACCTCAACCACACTTCAACTTTACTAGAGTGAGTTTCCAGGCAGCAGGTAAGCCACACACTGCTTAAACAGCTCTGAAAGCACTCGCATGTACTCCGTGAGCTGTGAACGTGTGGTGAACTTACAGTCCTGAGACGATCTGTGTTTGAACGTGAACCGCAGGTGACTCCTGTTGACATCTTCAATCGGGATCGCAACCTGCAACAAAGAAATTCGCAAACAAGATGGATCTCACACATACATAAGATGTGCAAGAGACTAGGGCAGGGGTTTTGAATATTAATTAGAGACATAAATGTAGATTAAAACAGACACTTAAGCAGAGTGCAGTTACTGTGACCTTTACATTGAACTTTAATCTTTATTGTTCAACGTCTGTTTATGAGATTTTAAACATTTAAAAGGGTCAAATCATGATTTTTTTCCCCCCTTTGAAGGTCCAATTATAAATGTTAATATATGGTATTTTGTGCATTTATTAACCTCCACTAAAGATACTGAAAATCCCAACATGGATTCTAAATTACACACCAGAATACATTCATATTTTGACGCTTGGGCAAGTCAAATGAATTAATCTTATCTTATTTTAGTACACATTACATGTGACGGTATAAGTGATGCTCACCTTGAAGGTTTCAAACCAGCGTGGCTGTTTGACCTGGTAGTAGATGACTGATTTATACTCCAGAATGCCTTCATCTCCTGCACCAGGGAAGATCACGTTCTAGATGGCAAAGAAGAAAACCAAATGTAGAGTGTATTTCTTGTTTTTTTTTAGAAACAGCTATTTAAAAAGAGGAACCACCAAAGGCCATACGTTGATCACTTCGTCATTGTGCATTTACACCAGCCAGTAAAAAAAACAAATTGTTGCACAGAATATAATTTAATCTGACTCCCTGCCAAATTAAGAAGCTGAGATCAGAAGTGACAGATTCGAGACATGAAAAATTAAAGAACAAGGTTTTATTCTACCAACTGGAAAACATAAGGCGCCCATATGGTCTAAGGAGCAAAAAGTGCAAGCTTTATTTATTTTATTTTTATTTCTTAACATTGCACACAGTCAGGGTCAGGTATTGAACATACACATACACACACACACATCTGGCCTGTCAAAGCCTGACACACACACACATGCTACAAGCTGACAGGCACCAATTATGAGCAATGAGTGACCAGCCGCTTTACAGGCGCAGGGACTGGGCGAGAGGGACTGACTGTATGTGAGAAAGAACGATTATGTGGGAAGTAAAAAAAAGCACAAACAAGGTACGTTTTTCATCTTCAAACCAAACCTGGGTCTTCAGCAGACGTTTAAATCCCGTCTGGCTTTCCGTAATGTTTACGCATGAGGTCAGTATGCGGAGAGAATACAGTATTTTGCGCCGACTGACATGAACGTTTACACTATGAAAGAAATCCGGTCGAATGCGTTTACAACTACCTCTAGAAATGGGCAAAAGTTGACAAGTTCAAAACATTTCACACCCCGTTTACACCTGTATTTAGCATGGTCCACTTGTGACCTGATAAACCAAAACACCAGGTGTAAACAGGGCCACAGAGACCATTTCATCTTTTCTCTCGGATCACCACCAGTTTGTTTTTATGAGTGGTTTTATGTCTGAGATTGGCTCTGTCACTACTGGTGTCCCCCAGGGTTCAGTTTTAGGCCCCTTATTTTTTAGTTTGTTTTTATGAGTGATTTTATGTCTGAGATTGGCTCTGTCCCTAATGGTGTCCCCCAGGGTTCAGTTATATGCACCTTATTTTTTTAGCATTTATACATTTCCTCTTGGATTGCTTAAAAAGAGCTTAACATATAGCTACATTTATTATATCAAGTAGTTGTATGTCGAAAGAGGGGGAAAAGCTCAGTTTTAAAAGTTCAAATGCATATTGCTTAAAAATGTCTAAATATTCCCTTTCGACGTGCAACTACTCGATAAGCAACTATGCTTTACATAGACAAGGTTAGCCTTTTATTATATTATGTATTCATTTTTTTTCTTTTTCATTAAAATGAAGTCTAAATGATTTTCTACAATAATCAACATTATCCTTAAAAAATGCTATGGACTGAGCTTCAGTAATATTGAATTTGGATTATTCATTAAAATGCTTGTCTCACACACATTACCTCGAGTTTCTTTCCATCTTCATCGTGTACAGACATGGTGACCTCCACGTTCTTGGGTGTCGTCTTACTGCCTTTATCAAAATCCCCCTGAACCAGCGTCACGTAAATGTCATTACGAACATCACCTGCAAAACCATGCACATTGTCTCATTTACAATTATTAACAGACTCAATATATGATCTACAGCTAAAAACACCCCGTTTGGAATACAGATCTTACACTTTTGTAGGAAAATGCACAAAAGTAGCTAAAACAATCACAAACAATCATTTGGGTGGCTGCTTACTCTTATTTTAAGTAAAAAGTAAACTAAATTAGTTTTTCTTGACTATTCCCGGCAATGAGTATCAACAACAGCCAAAATGTGAGAAACCCTTTGGAAAACTCTGAGAGGGATAACGTCCCTAACATACGGTTAGTCATATGCTAATGTGCATCAGGACAAGTTCTTAAGTCACTTCAGCAGCTTAGTTTTCATTAATGGTCTGGGTGGACTTCTCATTGTCATTCTCGTATTTTCTCTTCAAAAATGTTTTCCATGATGTAATGTAAATATATCCACAAAAGCTACAGTTTGATGATGGATACCGGGCATGATGATTTCTGGGAAGCCCATTTTGCGGGCGACAGCGGTGGAACGGTCCACCAGGTGAGGGAAATCTTTACGGATCTGATGAATATCACCTGGAAGCAACTTCAGTGTAACCCACAAACCTGAGGACCAAAAGAGTGGAATTAAATGCACACATACTGTACACACTCTCTCTCACACACACACACAGAGGACTGACACTGACACACAAAAACACTTCCTATTTGTGCTTAACAGCTCACAGGAACTTAATATAAAATCTCATTATTAATGATCTACAAAAAATAATTAAGAACACTGGATAAGTTTAATGGCTGAGAAAACACCCTGCAGGAGGCAGAGCGACTGTTATTTAATGTGTAGGTGCAGAGATTATTGGATTGTGCTTTGAATATTTTATACCACAATATTAAAGACTAAATGGAGCAATATGAGCAAATAACGTGAGCTGTTATGAATTTCGATGAAAAACGACTCTGCGGATGTACTTAAAAAAAAAAATAAAAAAAAATAAAAAAAAGTGGCTTATACTTCACCTCAAATTCCCCCCAAAAAATATATATTTTGTTATGACCATATATTTTATGACCATTAGCATGTTTTTGCACTGACATTACCTTTAATGACAATTAAGCATATTTCATCCTCAAGATCTCATTACTGTAATGCAAAATAAATCTCATTCCTTACTGAAAAACTATAAGTATACATAGCATATGTAAAATAAATACAGTTAACGTGCTAGTCTCTGATGAATCACAGGAAGGATGGATTGTATTTGTGGTGATGGATCGTGATGTTATCTGACACCAGTGCATCCAGACAGACCTTGTGTCGTAACATTCGGTTCCCATTCTCCTTGGCATGAACAAATTCTCATGCTTGATAAACCCCATTCAACTTCAATTAATGTTGCTCAATAACTTTGTCATTTGTGCGATTCAGGCGCCTTTAGATTGTGAAACTCTCCTGGTAGGAACTCTGACACACAGTTTGATCCTATCTGGGACAAACCCGGTCTCAATCAGTTTTTAAAATCCCGTATTTTTAACTTCTCAAACTTAAACTAGGCCACATAATTAAACTGCAGTTCAGTAACACCAGTCAAATAACCATCCCAGCTTTGTTTCATACCACGATTATTCCTTTCCCATACAGATATCATTTTGTACAGGTACCAGTTACTGTAGGTTAAGATACAGCACACGAGAAAACCTTGGGTAATGTAGGGACTTAGAAAAAAAATGGAATTTGGGAAAAAATTAAATGTTTTATGTTTTAATTATTCTTGATTCTGTTTTAATTGTTACATTAAAATGTACTAAAAATGCAATTAATTAAAACCATAAAACTTATACAATTTAACAACAATTAATTAACAGTTTAACAAAAAAACTTTTTTTTAGGACCCCATGAAATCAGAAATTCTTTGTTTTAGTGATATAAATAAAACATCATACTCAAAAAGCATGTATAAAATCAATTGAATTGATTCAACTAATTTTTATTTTTTTTACAATAATAGAGCCCTATGATATGTTTATTTATTTTTAAGATATTCTGTGTTACCTTTTTTTTTTTTTTTTTTTTTTTTTTTGATGCAATACAAATGTATTATTAAAAACGGTGGAAACCATATTAAGGCATGAAATATTATTTTAATTCATCTTTTAAAAAGTAAGCAAATGAAAGTGTAACAATTATTAAATTAAATGTGCTGTGTCATGGAAATCATAGGGCCTGTTCAATGTTCACCCCAGTGCAGGCTTTGGGCCCAGTGACCTTTACCTTGACCTTTGTGATTGACCTCTTTGGCAGCGATGACCTTGTTGATGACTGTCTGAAGGAAGTCGTTCTCGCCCGCCACCCTGGGTGAAAAACGGGAGATGTTCAGCTGCCTGTGGCGAATGGCGTCATCCAACGCTAGCCTGGAGTTCACACACGACAGGCAACACGCCAACGGAGAGGAGAGAGAGAAGGAAGAGAAAGAGAGGAGAAGAGTAGTAGCCACAGAGAGCCAGATAAGGGTGGACATGAGCAGAAGAAAAAGAGATGGATGAAGAAAGCGAGAGGGAGGGAGAGAGGGAAGACACCAAACAGTGATACCGATACCATGACAGGGATAAAAGCCATTTTGTTAGCAAACAGTAATGCGGGATGGGTGACAGGAGAGACACAAAGAGATGCTGTAATTTAAGAGATGACCCTCCATCTCACCCAAACACAGATGAAGCTGAGTCTAAAAATACACACTGGCTCTGCTCCAAAACTGAGTAGGCTGCCTATCTAGACTGCATTTTAAAGGCAGGACAGATCTCAACTAAAAGGCAGCAAAGTTATGATACCATTTAATATGCCTCAGTTATAGTAAAACAAAAATGCATCCAAGACAGTGGACAAGCTAAATGAATATTGATTATAAATTAAATATATTTAAACAAATGCATTTTGATTTATATTTGATATAACACAACATAATAATGACAATATTATTAAATAGTGTATTATATGAATAAGAAAGAAAAGAAAAAAAATTCAATTTAATTAAAATAAGTTATTATAAATTTCAGCCATATTATTATTATTATTATTATTATTATTATTATTAATAATAAATTCATGATATATTTATTAATAATTCATTTTAATTAAATTAATGTATTATCACCTGGCAAATTTATTATTAGTAGTATTATTATATTGTTAATAAGTTAATAAAAATGTATTTATGAATATCTGCAGGATATTGTTTATATTATTGTTGTTGTTATTATTATTAGTTATTATATAACACTGTAAAATACATTTTACGTTTTATATTATATGAATTAAAATACATTTATAATAATTATCTGACTAATTTACTTCAGTCACTTTGAGGCCCCGTTTCAGTTAGGATGTGGTCTTAAAAGGTAACTGTATATGTAGGCAGCAGAAGACAGCAAGATAGTTCACTGGATTTTGGAACGGAGCTAATCTGAAGTCACAAATATGCTGCTTTAAATCAAAAACCTGCTTAAAGTGAGAGCACCCATTTTAAACACCCCACAATTCACAACGAGTGAGTGAATGAGTGAGTGAGTGAGTGAGTGAGTGAGTGAGTGAGTGAGTGAGTGAGTGAGTGAGTGAGTGAGTGAGTGAGTGAGTGAGTGAGTGAGCGAGTGAGCGAGTGAGCGAGTGAGCGAGTGAGCGAGTGAGTGAGTGAGTGTTAGACCCAGCTAGACTGTGAGAGTGGCGAAGCAGAGAAAGACTGTAGTGTAGTCTTATTTAGTGACAGAATGTATGGCTCTCCTACAGAATAAGAGTGTGTGTGTAAAGTGTTTTCAAAGTTTTCAAAGAATAAATACACAGAGCATTGAGATGATACAGCAGAAATCAGGAAAACAGACGCAGACAAACTTACACTCAAATTAACCTTATTATGCCACAGAATAAAAGGTATGACTACACAATACCTCATAAACTACCGTACTCACTAACCCGGAGGCCCCGTCCAAATCACTTGCATTTTTTTCCTGATAATAGCAGAAAGAACTTAAAATACTCCATTTTTGGTCATACAGATAAGAGTGTACTCAGTATATATTTGCTTCACAGACATAAAAAAAAAAAATTCTCTACTTTGAAATATACCAATTCAAATCTGATTACGTAATCTATATGAAACGTCCATTTCTCTTTATATTGCGAACATGATGAATCAGCATCGTCAACTTCAGCTTTGCAGCCGACACGAACTCAGAATCACAAGTTTATTAATAAATTATTCAAATGTTCAGATAGTCTGCTTCCAGTTTTTTCCCAACACAATCATAATCCAAATTTTTTCCAGTCAGTATTATGGTTTGGTATTTATCTGTATTGTAGAACAATGTTAGCAATGATACATATCATAAGCTATTCTTTCTCAGCCCTGAAACTCATCTATTCTCTGATTTAAATAATTAATTTGATATCATAAACGTGCAATTTGGTTTAAATGAACGACTAATAGTCGACTAGAAAAATCTTTAGCCCTATTTCTTTGTTTGTTTGATGACCCAAAAGCCTCAAATATTATTGATCAGTGAGATTTCTGTTTTTGTCACCATGCAAACAAATCTAGCACTTGTTTTGCATTAAACAAGAAGCTTATATTTACTGTAGGTGTCTGTGGTTTTATTGGTCCTTTCTAAAAACCTAGAGCCTAACTAGCAAGCATTTTCTAAATGGTCAGAACGGTTTTCTAGGTTTTGAGGCAGTCATTGTCGTGATGTTGCGTTCACTTCCATAAAGACTGCTGTGATGAACTCATACTCACGGCTGGAACGGAATGAAGTGTTGCTTGTCCTCATCGTCCATCTTTCCCGTGATGATGTCTGTGACGTCCATTACTGCAGAGAGAGGAATGAGAAGAGAATAATATCTGCAGATTAACTGCCTGGGAAACAACTCTGGGTGAATCTCACGAAAAGAAGAAATAACCAGCTCATATTTCATCCCAAAAAAAAAATTAAATTAGGATTTTTTTTTTAAGATTGACTATTGCGAAGTTATTTGTCATTTACTTTAAAGGGAATGTTCACCCAAAAATTTTAATTCTGTCAGTAATTAATCACCCTCATGTTGTTCCAACCCCATAAGACTTCCGTTCATCTTTGGAACACAATTTAAGATATTTTTGATGAAATCTGAGAGCGGTCTCACTCCTCCATAGGCTTCTATGTAAATTCATTCTGCCGGTGCAGAAAAGTTAATAAAGACATTGTTAAAATAGTCCAAGTGACTACAGTGGCTCAATCTTATCAAGCAACGAGAATACTTTTTGTGCGCAAAAATAACAAAAATATGACTTTAATCAGAGGTCCACACTGAGAAAATGAATAGTTGAATAGAGTTCACGAGAGCCGCGGCCCATGCGCGAGAACTGAGATGACGACGCAGACGGGTCTCGATGTTTAAAGTGGTTCTAAACTGTGCATTTCCTGGATGTCCGAATCATGAGAAACCAACGAGAAAACATAAAAGTGCCTTACCAATGCTGCAAAATGAATGGCTTTCCTTTCACATCAAATAATTGTGAGCGTCATGGTCTTAGTTCTCACGCATGCGCCGCGGCTCTCGTGAACTCAGAGGTCCACACAGAATAAAATAAATAGTTGAATAAAGTCATATTTTTGTTGTTTTTGCAGACAAAAAGTATTCTCGAGGCTTGATAAACTTAAGATTGAGCCACTGCACATGGACTATTTTAACAATGACTTGAACTTTTCTGGGCCAGCAGAATGAAATTACATAGAAGCCTATGGAGGAGTGAGACAGCTCTCAGATTTAATAAAAAAAAAAAAAACATAATTTGTGTTCCAAAGATGAACGAAAGTCTTATGGGGTTTGAACAACATGAGGGTGAGTGATTACTGACAGAATTTTCATTTTTGGGTGAACTAACCCTTTAAACAGACTATCTCAAAATTCTATTAAAAATCACTGTCTCCAAAAATGATTATCCATTATTTGTTTCTACGACCAAATTTCCATTACTATAATGCAAAAATGTGGTATATTACTTAAAAAAAAAATTACTTCATGGGAGTAACTGCTGCAATGAATTCAATTAAATAACTGAAATTATTTTTATTACTGTATGACTTTTCTTCGCATAGCAGAAATTAGAATTTTGTGTGAAAATACAAATTAAATTGTCATGAAAATTATATCCCAAATTTTAAGGCTGTGTTTTCTTTATGCAAAATGCTTTTTTCCCCCTTTTAATTTTAGGCTGTAATAGGACCTTAATATTTATCTGTGAGATTCACCCCATCACTGAAAAACATAGTAAAGCACAACAGAAAGAATCATGGAAGTTTAGATTTGTGGTTTATAAGGTGAGAGCAGCCAAAACTTTCTAGATAAGCTGTCAACCGGCAGCCATTACTGACTGAACACATGAACACCACCTCTAAATGGCCATTTGGCCTCGTGTGCAGGAGTGGCCGTGCTGAGATTGAGTTTACAGCAGGCAACAGGAAACTGATGAGCCATAATGGAAGCGTTGGCTTGTCTCTGAATGTGACACATTAAAGGTGACATTGCACATGCAGGTTCTGCCTCCTCCTTCCTGGCCCAAATAAAGAATAACGGCCGTACGGAGGGAGGGAGGGAGAGAGAGAGAGATGGGAGAAAGAGAGAGGGGGGGGGGGGAGAGAGAAAAGAGCGAGAGTGGGAGAGAGAGCGAGAGAGAGCGAAAGAGAGCGAGAGAGAGCGAGAGCGAGCGAGAGAGAGCGAGAGAGAGCGAGAGAGAGCGAGAGAGAGCGAGAGAGAGCGAGAGAGAGCGAGAGAGATGCTTTCCCACTTCAAAAAACGTTTGATGTTGAAACCAAAGGCTGCATGTCTTCTCTCATTCTCCTGTTCGGACTTATTTATTTATTTACAAAAGAAAAACAGATTTCCTTTTTTCCATTGAGACTAAGGTACCAAGTTCACAACAGGAGGTACCTTTTCTGCACAATAACTGACTTGTGCCAGTTAACAACCACCCAAAAATCTAAGTATCTTAATAAAGTTCACATCACATCTACCCTTAAAGCAGCACTATGCAGTTTTTTTAGCTTAAAGCTGCCGTCGGCAACTCTGGCTGATTGAGTGGACTTAGGCAAAATTTTGAATGTTTAAAACTCTCATGCCCCTCTCCCACTATCAACGAATACCCTCCCACTGAGTTCGTGCTCGTCAGTGCGCCATCACTCTTCGCTACTGCGCGAACTTCATGCGTGTGCATGTGATTGACGTGTGCGTGCACGACTTGTGATTGACAGTCATACCTCACACCCCCCCTGCGCTGATTGGACACAATGAACCGGGAGCGGTGGATTTTTGCAAAACAAATAACACACTCCAGGTGGAGTTAGAAGCTCGTTTTTTTCTAAAACCACTTTATTTATGTTGTTCTGTCGGAATATAGTGTCGAATTCGCTGAATATGATAAAAAAAAAGTAGTTGCCGACGGCTGCTTTAACAGAACAGCTTCATAGTTATTGCAATGGTTATATGACTATTTTCGGGTTGAATGGTGGGCGTCTCGCCCCCCCCGTTGCCTGTGAGCGGAAAAAACACACTTGCAACTTTGAGTCGGCGGGCCGCCGGCCGCAGCATCAGGAAGTGTCTGGGATTGTTTTCAGGATTGTTTTCAATGCATTAAAATTGCATGAATTCAGTAAGATTGGTGCATTCCATTTTCTACAGCTTGTTGCGCGTCACATTCTATATCACATACAGCAAAGCTTATATGCAATTGATTACAAACAAATGTATTTGTATGCAATCACTAAATATTTACATGACAAATAAAAATACAGATTACAAAACGGCTGCAAAATATATTTGCATTTATAGTTAAACTGTGGCAACTTCATATTGGCAAACATTGTCTACAAAAAATAAAATGTATAAAATAAAATAGTAACAACAATAGTTGGTGTTCCTGTGGATCAACAAGTAGAGTTTGTCAATAGCAACAAAAAGGTCCTTAAATTGATCAAAGTACATTTTTGGTGCTATTTTGATGGACACTATGGTTAGCATGCTAAGTGTGCATTGAGTTTTATGTGTGAAAACATAAAGTGAGGCACTACCTGCCACGCCAAAGGGTCTGCGGAGGCCGGATGTTAATTTCTTAGTGTTGTTATCTCTGAGCTCCATTCGGCCCACTCGAACAATCTGACAAACAAAACTGATTTTCTCCCTCGTCAGGTCTTCACTTCCCAGATCCTGGAGAGAAACACACCAACACACAAGCATAAGTGTAAAAAAAAACATGCAAAAGGCACTTGCACAATCATGTACTAAAACGCCCCATGTCGTTTTGAGCCCCCAAGCGGCCATGCACCAGGTGTTTCTGTCTAAAACCATATAGTTCAACTCAAACTTGTTAGTTTAGCAACTATCCAGGAAGGCAATGATTTATCTATGGATTGGGCCGGTGTACACAGACTGTTAGTATGGCGTCCGGGTGAAGGGTAAATTGTTTCGAGCAATGTTTGATTGGGGGCAGCAACTCATTCCCCGCTGGGGGTTTGTGCAAAGAGCAAAGGATTCTGGGAAAACAAACTGACCCTCGACAGCCCATGACCTGTAGCAAATGAAAACAGCTCTCATGTGTGGGTGCAAATATGTACCTACATGCACAAACACACACCAATGCATATGCTCTATAATTATTACATTATGAACATGCAAATACACAAATGCATGCAATTAAAAAAAACAAATATCCTTCATAATAGGGTGAGAAACACAAGAAACTTCACAAGAAGACATGTGATTTCATGTTCATAATATGTCCCTTCCCAGCATTAAAAAAGTAATAAAATTAAAAGAAAAGAACAGCTCTCATTTGTGGGTGCAAATATGTTTAAGTACCAACATGCACACACATCAGTGAATAATTAATTATTAATTATGTACATGCAAATACACAAAACAAATGCATGCGAATAAAATAAAATAAATCCTTCATAATAATGTGTAAGAAACACAAGAAGTTTAAAATGATTGCATGTTCATAAGTCAGTTTCCAGTTGTTTCCGATATTAAAGTACAAGCAGATGGCAACACATATACATGGACACACACAATATGTGCAACAACACAAGTCAGACAGCATCTCCAGTGAGCTTCTTTATCCGCTCCTCTAATGACCGTTAGCTCATTGCCCTTTACAGCGTTAATGATGATGCTGCCTTCTCCAACACTTTAATTACCAATTCGACAACACGACTGATGAACACGAATTAAAGTGTCACCCAATAATACCGTGATTACTCATTAAGGAACAATGCAAGAGAAGGGAACAGACGAATGGAATCAAGCCGTAACCGAGTCATTTACATGACGATGTTTCCAGGAACGAGCCGATAATGAAGCAGAGCATCGGCACAGGATGACGTGTTTGAGTGTTCAAATAACACAATTAGGTCATGCATGTGAAGGCTTTCACGTGTGGCCTAGCGGTTTGCACACATGCCCCATATTAGCGTTGTTCTAAAACCTAGAAAGGTCATGCCGTTTTAACATGGCTTATCATATAACCACATTTTCGGCCAAATTTTTACAGAATCACATGCATTTTTAGTAGAGAACAGCATACGTGTTAACTAAAACAAAAACATGATAATCTTGACTGAAATAGGTCAAATGTAAAGCTGAAAATAATACGTACGGTGAATACGGCACGCAGGTTATGCAGCTGATCGATGTCTTTCGCCAAACCTGAGCTGGACCAGCGTACAAGATAGTTTTCACTGCAAGAAAATGTAGAAATAAATAACAGATATTAAATGGCATTACTTTTACTACAAACTTTTTCCCCCCTAAATCGCAAATTCAGGATTATAGGACTGATTCCAATGAATACATGAATGAATACATATATGAATGCATATATATAAATTAATACATTATATATTGATAAATTTACAGCTTTAATGCATGTAAGATGCTTTGGATAAAAACGCATTTGCTAAATGCGAAAGGCAATTGAAATTATTGAAATTATGATTTAAACAATTTTTTTTTTTTATTACAAATTATATCACTAATATAATTATTAATAACAATGTTGAAAATTACTTCAAATCTCTGAACAAAGTAATTATTTGACAGATATGTTTAGGACTGCATGGCTTTTCATGCATGAGTCCATGCGTGCACTGACCTGATAAACTTAGACTCAATCGGATCATAGAGTGACATCAGCACTTCTGCATCTTCTCCGATTTTGCACACGACATTCTTGAGCGTGACGAACAAGGCAAACGAGGGTGTGGAGGCAAACTTCGCCTGCCTGCTCAAATCCAAGTTCTGCTTCTGAGACTGAAAAATAAATAAATCCATAAAAACTATGGTAATTAATCTTTCAAATGTGCTCCGAGTCAAAGTCAGCCAGACTAATTACACAGGCGTTAATCACTGTCAGCCTCAAAGAATTCATGGGACTTTTTACACCTGGTCACTTCATGCGTGTTCTCTGATGGGATAGCTATTCGATCGTGAAAAGACCAGGTGTAAATGCCGAAACGCATTCGAGACGGATCACTAAAAACACTTCAGGTGGTCTGAGACGCATTCCAAACTGGGAAAGTGTAAATGCATCTCGTTGTTGGATCAACATATGTAAATAAAAAAATAAAAAATAAAAATAAAAATGCTAAATAGGGTGGCCATCTGTCTGGTTTTAGCTCGAACAGTCCGGTTTTAAAATAACACATCTGTCTACCGGCACAGCTTTGAGCTTTCAGCATTTTTTTAACGAATCGGTTGACTTACTAATTAAGACAGTGACTTGTTGCCACCTACTGGCGGTTTTAGTTTCATATTTACAGTTTAATTAAAAATAAAAAAATCCTCAATTTCATATTTCTATATTCAATATATTTTGTATTTAAAACATCAATTTTATCACGTTATTTATGCATTTGTAAACTGTCTGTGCCACTTCAGATGCAGCTTCTGTTTCATTTTGTCTGATTTGATTTAACATTTAATTGGTAACATACCTATAATGTATTATTCTAATTGCATTTATTTATTTATTATTAATGTATTAAATTTAATAAGCACAAAAATAATTTCAATAAATTTTTTAGCATTTATATTTCTTTATTGTTATATTTTTGAGTAAGTAGGTGGTGTTAAATTACTCATTATAAAATGAGCTGTTGTGGTATGTTTGGTGTGTTGCGGACTGGGTGACGTGGGCCGCTCTGTGCCAGAAAGTTTAGGGTCATTTTTTAGTCCCAGTCCACCCCTATATATGGCTATATGACATGTTAAAGCCAGATATGAAAGCGCTACTGCATCAAATGAAACTGAAACGAAGTTGCAGAACCTTAAAACACAATCATCTTCATTAAAAGTAGTGAGACTAAATTATCTTACCAGTGTCGAATCCTCTCTCTCTTCTAATGCGGTCTTTGATCTTGAAATTAGCTGATGATAAATAAAATGCAGCTCATATCTGTTGATTTCATTGACGTGAACTCCGTTAAATTAGCATATAGCGCAGGGATTGAGGGATATATTTATTAGTTTTGCGCAGACATTTATGCGGTCAAGTGTAAATGGAATTGTTTTATCTAATCAGACAGCTATCCAGTCATTAATTGATCAGGTGTAGACAGGCCCTATATCATTTATGCAATCTCAGCTGAAAGCGACTCAAGGACAGTGAACATCTGGGGAGGGTCACATGGGAAAGGTAGGTCAGCAGAGCTGATGTGTTGTCAAAATTTCACCATGTCATCCAGGTTTGGAACAACATGAGGGTGAGTAAATGATGACAGAATTTTTTTTTTTACTTTGGGTGAACGGCTCCTTCAACGTAACAGATCTTAAACGAAAACTCCTGGCTCAAGGGAAGCACCTGCTCAGCTTTAAACATGGTGAATGACACTCACTGGGACTCATCTAAAAGCACTACAGTGCTTCAACAGGCATTAGAGAGGCATTGTGAGAACACACAGGTCAAACCGAGATGTTAACCTCATAGACTGTCCATAAGTATGTGTGAGGATTCATGAGAACACACTTCTGTCTAAAGAAGCCCTGACTCTCGTAACACCAGGGCTGAGTGATGTCAAATAAAACATGTTTAAATGAAAAAATCTGTTCAAAATTAATAAAAATATAAAATTAATAAAAATACTAATATAAAAATCACTATAGTATATAGGTGCATTTAATTGATAAAATAAAATAATTGTGTTCATTTATTGAAAACAGAGTGGAAAACATGCTTGGATTATATATTAATGTTGTCATAAAAAAATCTAATTTGCAATATATTACACAATATAGTATATGTATAGTATATTATTATTATTTCACAATTAATCTCCAAATTAATGTAAAAACAACAAAGACAGTTTATTTAAATTTTTTGTTTATGAATGAAGGCCAGTTAAAATGAATTTTATTTCTTTCATTTTAGCCATTAACTATAGACATTCAACTTTACAGTATATTTGAAAACTATTACTTTCAACATTACATAGGCTTTATAAAACAACTTTTAATTTAAGTGAACTTAAAACAATCTTAATCTCAACGCCTTACAAAAAAGTAAAGATAAAACATTTATAATTATTTTAAATAAATTATTTAATTTATTATTGTATAATTATAATAATTATGTTTTTTATGTTTATTTTTTTAATGCATTTATTGCATTAAGCATTGCAAGTCTGAAATGGCTGTTTGAAAGTAATGGTTCCTCTGATTCGGAAAAAAATTATATATATTGCATCTTGTCAAAAGGCTGAAAAATATTGAGACTTTTTTTCACCAAGCTATATCACCCAGCCATGTGTCACATTGAGCCCCACTTCAAGATAGGAAGTGAGATGGTTTGCTCTCTCGCTCTCTGTTCCCGTGTAAACGCTCACACGTCAGTGGCGCTGTTTGAGAGCTGCGGTCAGGGACTTTTGTATGTGGTTTAGTGGTTGTGCTTGACAAAGTTACACCTACATAGAAATGTGAAGTAACATTTATAATTAAAGGTGTTCATTGAATATCACGGCGGGTGGTGATGACCAAAATAACACTGCAAAACGAAGAGCCCAAGTGAGTATAACGTCTGCTCTCGGGCCTTCCAGATTCACAACCCAAGAACACCAAACAAACACATTTACGATACATCAATCTAAATGAACCATAGACTTTTAAAAACGTGTCATAAAGGATGAAAACTGTCTAAAATCGTTTACCTTTTCCTCTTGGATGCGAGCTTCAATCTGCTTGGACGCGGCTTCATGCGCTCGGAACAGATTGACAGTGCTGGTCAGGTCAGGATCCAGAATATTCCCATCTTTATCTCTCACCACCAGATCCAGGTATAAATACCTACCAAACACACAAAAAAAACACTGTAAGAAACATTTTAAAACAGACATGGTTAAAAGAGATGAAGTAAGTCATCTGCTACATGGAACTGGAAAAAATGTCACTGTGCGTTGAAATGATGTGTAACGGAAAAATTTTATTTTGAAAAAGTTGAAAAAGTTGATTTTCAATGAATATGAGTGACACTTAGTATTGCCATCCTCATGTGAAAATAAAGACCTTTCACCCAACAAAGTTGAGAAAGACAGAGACTTTAACTGAGAACTGAGAGCTGTACATGTGTGTATTTGTGTCACTACTGACTTTTTGACCAGAGCAGTCCTATCATACTGTGTATCTGTATACTCACTTCCTCCTACAGTTAAACACTAAAGTTAACAGAATGTGTTTAATGAGCAGAAAATAGTCTGCACCACTAGAAAACCCAAACGAAATTGCAAATTCCCTGTCTTTCATTGGTCAACTGAACAGATAGCCCCGCCCCAAACTCACACCATTGGTTAATCCAATGTCACTGTGCAGTGGTGGTCAGAAAGCTTAAACGTTTTTTTCTGATAACACTTGCCCGTGCAAAACTCAAAACCAGGTGTGGAAGGTGGTTGTCAGGGTGTTGCTATGGAGTTGCGAGGATGTTCTGGGTGTATCCACTTTATTTTTAACATAAGAGCGTATTTTTAACATAAGAGTGGGATATGAATGTGCAAGGCTTCCGGTGTCATCCGTCAAAATGTTTTAATTTATTATCATAATCATAAATACTCTGGTTTGTAGCACTTCTTACCATTCACTGCACTTCTGCAATTGTTTTAGTAATTTACCTATAGCGCACTTTAAAAGAAAAAATGCTTTCTTCCATACTGCAAAAAAAGGTGGACCTGTAATGGCCCTTTAGTCCATTATGCATGTTTCGTTGTTTTGCCAGGCAAAAATCATCAGACAGCATCAACATTTAATACTTAAAGTTAAGGAATCTTAAACCCAAGTATGAGCAACGGCACAGACCACTGATTAAGAATCTTTTATTTATCCTTCGGATAAAACATCTGAAGGGCTGAACATTTTTCACAATGACCCTTCAAAGCAAAAACAGACCCTGAATAAAAAAAATGAAGAGCAATACAACAGTCTCATTAAAAGTCCGATTTTATGTAATGGACTGCAGTCGTGACTTCCAGCTCAAGCTCTCCCTGTTCTACCATAACCCAATCAGAATGAGTCAGCAGCTTCTGTGTGTGTGTGTGTGTGTGTGTGTGTGTGTGTGTGTGTGTGTGTGTGTGTACGTGTGTGTGTACGTGTGTGTGTACGTGTGTGTGTACGTGTGTGTGTACGTGTGTGTGTACGTGTGTGTGTGTACGTGTGTGTGTACGTGTGTGTGTACGTGTGTGTGTACGTGCGTGTGTACACGTGTGTGTGTGTGTGTGTGTACGTGTGTACGTGTGTGTGTGTGTGCGCGTGCGTGCGTGTGTGTACTTGTTCCCGTAGTCCATCTTGGAGGTGACTTTCTGTTTGAGCTCCGACATCTCGTCCTGCGGGAGTGTGCCGGACAGGATCTGGGAGCGCCACTCGATCAAGTCATAGATCATGTCTCGGACCGTGTTGAACATCTCACGCTTGTCGCCCTGTTGGAAACACAAAGTCTGTTTAAAACCCTGCAATGCATGTTAATTAATTTGTCAAAGCACATGCTGCGGCGTAAAGGCGTGAGGCTCCTAATCACTGCAGACAAAGACCCCCGGAGTGTCATCCTGCTTACTTATTCAATTAAAAGAGTTTGCAAACTGTCAATGAGACTCTTTTTGGAAAATCTAAAAAAACAAACTTTAATTTTTAATTTGTATATCATGTCAGAGCTTTTTAACATCACGCCCGAGGCAAAGGGTATCAGATTTATAAGAGAAAATTGCAATGTTTCAGTGTGTCATAGCAGATGAATGTTTGTTCTATGAACAGTGACGTGTTGCCATCAAAATGCTGACTATGTCTTTTAAGATGATGACTATATTGTGCAGTTTTGTTGATCTCCTGAAAATGCATACTTCACCATTATACACTATAGTATGCAAAAAGCAGTATGTAAAATGAGTAGGATGTCCAACAGTATTCATAAAAAGTTGGCAAAAATACCCATATGACCTACTAATTATCCCAAGATTTTAAAGTGTGCATCACATGAGGTCATAGGGGAAGATTTATAATTAGTGGAGAAATGATGCAACTGACATCATAGGTCACATGACAATGCCATCATAGCCAGATTGCATTTATACTACACATCCATACTTTTTTTTTTTGTGTAACACCATGCCAGCATCCAAGGCTAATTTCATAGCAAAAAAAAACTGTTTAAAAAACTATTCGTAGGGTAAATATATACTTTAACATATAACTTATTTTTGGATTTGTTAAACAGTGACTAGTCAGTACAAGATTTTTAGATGCATCACCTGTCAAATCCTGACTATGTAGTTGATCATTCATGTCATTAAGCTGACAGTGTCAATTTGACGATGTCATAATTCTGATATCTGCTGCGTCCCAATTCATCTACGATCACCATCATTTAAAACTATGCACTCTTTGTGTAATGGAAAACTGCATACTTTTAAGTGTGTAGATGATGCAACTTTTGAAATATACAACCACGTCTTGAGAAATGCAGGGTTACCACATATAGGTCCCTCCATATCGTCGCCCATTCTCGCAGCGTAGTCGTGACCTCATGAACCAGCGGTAGCTCAGTAGGAATGACCGTCTCCTTTTGTCTAGCGACAGAAAGAAAGGGAAAAGAGTGCAAAACAGAGAAAAAAAATTTGAATAAACATAGGCAGTACAATAAAGTGAAGGAGCTTTTCAAAGAATATCACTTGTGTGGGAAACAATAGGCTGTTTAACTGAATCTCACTCTATTCATGTCAGTAATTCCAGCTTAATACGGGCTTCTGAGGTCCCGGAGTCATTCAGATCCCTTCATACCAATGAAAACTAATTACCAGCATCAGTCATCAAAACAGCCGTTATGAAATCTGAGCTGGGCTCTGCTCTCGATTCCAATTACTCACACACACACATCAACACTCACTCATGTGTATTATATTCCTGAAACACACTCGGAAATCCATTTTGGACTCTAAAATCTCCTATTAGGCTGGCACTGGGCTGTTGGAGCGCTGACTTGTTTTAGTAAGACGTCTATGGGAAGGATGTTGTTAACTGCGCGGAGGCTGGATTCAGGGAACAACACTGATATAATCAGACCAATAACAGAAGTAACATGATCTTCAGATGCAGCAAAGGAATGTAAAGTTTAATGTGAATATGTTCCAAAACATTGTAAGCTGCCTACGACCTACATAGAGAAGAAAATACACGGTGGTTGTGATTGTGATGCAATTGTGATGTGATTAGACTAAAGGTGTGTTCACACTTGCAGTTGGGTTCTCTTGGTTCTTTTGTTCTGGACCAAAAAAATAATACATTTAGACCTGATTCGCTTAGCATTCACACAAATATATATTACAAAAAAAAAAATTTGCGACTAAACTTGTCAAACGTCCAAAACAATGCTGTGTTTTGGGCTAAATGTGTTGTTGTATGTTCGTAGCCTACATTTGATGATATTTTGACCAGCTGAAAACTCATGAAGAGTCAAAACAGCGTCAGGAATCCCTCCGTCACACACACACACACACCAGAGTTCCTTTTAATCCAACCAAACATGCCAAGTGTGAACACACCCTAAGAAACTGAACTACACCTAGTTTTGATACTATCGATCGAGTAGTGAATGAAGCAGATTTCATAAACATTTCTCCCATTGAGAAACAAATCTTCTCCATGAAGGAGGATACATGCAGGTCGTGCATGGCCAAAAGGAGTTGGTTTGGGAAAAGAGCTAATGCCTGCTAAGATGTTGATAATGCTTTTATTCCATATTTAGCAAAATTCAAACTTCCAGAAAATCTAAATGAACATACTGACCCACTGCCTTCTACCGTGGCCTCTTTCAGATGTATGTAACAAGCCGGAAACACACCCTGTGCACAGAAGAGTACATCAGAAATTACCAAACAAAGGAAATATTCAAGGTGAGGTCTGCTGAATGATTTTATTCAACGTGGAAGCTGAACCTTGTCATACAGTAACTCACCTTCTTCGATTTTCTCCTCAGCCGATACCCTCGATACCATCCTGAGAAGAGCAAGAAATATCACAGCAGTCAAACGAAAATACCAACAATTAGATTACAGTGCGATGCCACTGTGTCCCTCTAGAAAACAATATTGTGAGATTATAAAAGACATGTTCCATAAATCTCCTGGAGAAATGAAGTGAGGCAGCGGGCACGTCTGCAAGCTTTGAACAAATCATTCAAGACTAAAGTGTGTGTTATTGAGATCGGAGAGAGGTTGTTCTGCAGGGAAGAGGAAAGGCCTAATCAGGACATATCGGTGTGTGAAGGTCTGAAAAAGGTGAGACGTGAATGAAATAGATACTTTACATGAATAGGGGTACAAACAAGTGTGTGAAACTCTTTATAAATAGTAGAAGTAGATTTTTCTTCATCAAATGATCACTGAGAAGTAAATGAGTTCAGAAAATGTCACGGGCAAATTATATATTGATTTGTTCTATACATTTTTGCAACTCTGAAATTTAAAACACTGATTGTGGTTTTGTCATTCCAGAAATTAACATTAAAAATAAATTGTTAAATAAATAAATAAACAAAGTTAACTGGGTTTCAGATTTTGCCTAAGTTAACCAATCACTCCATAACGTCTGTCTGAGACCAAATAAAAAATATATATATACTTTTTCCCATAATATTTGTAAATGTATCAATCTTTTTTTTTTTTTCTTAAAATAGCTTTGGTAAAGGGCTGAATGGTCGAGCTGGATGAATGCAGGTCATCATAATATATAATAGTTAAAAAATTGTTGGCACTTTTCATATTGATGCTTTACGGTGTCACATCTAGTCACAACATAAGGTGTGTGTTTGTGCGCGTGTGTCTCACCTTCATAAGTCTCCAGAATGTGTACAGTGTCCCCGATCTGTAAGGAAAGCTCTTCATCACTGCGAGCATCATAGTTATAGATGGCTGGGGACAAAGAACATAAAACACTGTACTGAGACACATGGCATCAATTTCTGGTGTGTGTGTGTGTGTGTGTAGCTGTGTATAGATGATGCAGTAATTCAATAACTAACCACACAACAAACATCCGCAGCTCAACAATAAACACTAGTCTCAAAGTTGACACATACAAGCACCTAAAAGCATTGAAAAGGTTTTACATTAATCATGTCATGATTGAATGTGTAGCATTTAAATGTTTTTTTTATATGAAGACTTTCAGTAAATAACAACTTTAATGTTGTATATATGTAAATGTATCAATACCGACATCAATATTGAAACTCGTTGATGTCCTGCAAACACTATTTCCTTCTGAAAGTGTGTGATGAGTGTGTGATGTCTTTGACGGACAGTGTTGCGCTCATGTCGAGTGTTCATCTGTCGTGTGTCGTGTGTGTTTCTCAGCGAGCCTGAACGTCACGACCTCAGTGACAGAGAGACCGTAGAGGACGAGTAGAGAGCGAGAGCCGTGAGGGTTAATCACACACAGACGCTCTCTATTTCTGTCTCAGTCAAGACTCTCACCTTCATTCTCACACATGCTGTTTCTCTCTCTTTTTCTCTGGCAACTCAAGAGTCTTTCAGCAGAAAGAGTAATTACAGAATATTCTCAGTGTGGGGCTTTTCAAAACAAACACACACGTCATTTCTCTTTGTAATCTCTCTCCCTTCATCATTGAATTACAGTAAACACCTCTGCAGCCCAACATGACTAAAATATTTCAATGCACGTCCTTGATAGGCAAGTCAGAGAAAACTCAACGTGTACCTGCAATTACATGCATTCAATACAATAATCATAAGTTACTAAAACCATCCAAAAAAGTAAAAACTTAAAAAAAAAACTTGATAAAACACAGGCAACTGCCACAACATTTCAGATCAGAGTATTAATCTTAGAGGTCGACCGATTAATCGGTCGGACGATTAATCGGCAGATTTTTTGAATTTTTTAACATAATCGGCATCTGCCAATATCCAAGTATATCATGCCGATTATTAGGCAGGCGCATCTGTGGGCAGCCTAGTGTTCACGTGTTTGACGCACGCTGCCGCTAGAGTCGTTTTCCAGCCGAGCTAGCAGACCTCATCCAGTGCCTAAGGAGCTAACTAAGTGCCTTGGAGAAAACGGTAAGGATTCAATTCTTATAACTCATTTATATTTAATTAAAAACTTTTGATATGTTACTGCCAACTTCGAGAAAAAACCTGAATAAACAACATGACATTCGGCTACTTTGGATCGTAGTTGAAGTTGCATTATCACAGTAGAAGAGTTGCTATCATGTCACAATAAGTAAGCAATAATTTTGCAATTACAGAGTGAATCTGAGACTTTTATTTGTTCTGTTTGTGTGTCTTATATTTGAGAGGGTTGTCACTAAGTACTAAAAGAGGATAAGTAATAAGAGACCAACGCACTATAGGCAAGTGACAGACTGGCTTTGCTTTGCTAGCGGGTAGCTACAGACAGACCCGGTGCTAATACGGCACTGGAACCTTAACGACCGTTATCTACCGCACCGTATATCAACGCGGATTTGTGTGCTTCAGTTCGGTGCTACTGTTATGCCAGTGCTTCTCTTGGATGCTCAGAAAACGGACATTAGAATAACAGAAACATCGATTCGCTGCACGTGACGGTAGTCAGCAGCGAACTTTAACATACCGTTAGTAGCTGGATTAAACATGGTTAAAATGCTGGCCAAACAGTGTAAAGTGTGACTGTATTTCACCGTAGACTAAAAGGTCCAACAGCGGGATGCCGTTGTCTGAAGAACAGACAGAATGTTGTGGTGCATTTAAAGTTTTTGTAAAATATAATTTTCCCATCTGGTGGTTGTTTTTGTCGTTCAACAGCAATTTACTAGTGAAATACGTTACTGTTACAAGTTAAATTAAATTAAATACAATAAATCTTATATATAAAAAACTGTTAAATAATTTAAAGTTTTTTTCCCCCTTTTTTGTGATAATTAGGTTATGTCCATTTGGCTTTGTCCGTCAACATTCGAAACAAACAAACCAAAAATACATGTTTCAGGACAGTTTTTGGGAAGAGGATAGAAACGTTTTTAGCCTTGTATTACTTACAATGCACTGAATTATTAGCTGAATTATGAAACATTTGTTAGATTTTATATCTATACCCATCTATAAAATGACTTGAAGATGACGTCAAGATACTATACAAAAATACTAACATAACCTTGTATTTTCCCCCTTTTTACAGATGGCTGAAAAGAAAACCACCCCCTTATGGCAGCGCTTCACAGTTTTCCTTGACAGATTATTTTCTTCCTACCAGTTTCGTTTTTTTAATATATTTTTTACACATAATTGATACTATTTATTTATATATGTTTTTACATTGTACATTTTTAATTTAAGTGTACAAGTGCAGATTTTTCATTGTTCAAGTGTTCAATAAATGTTTTTGTTGAGAAATTTTTTCTATGTTAAGTAATTATTATTTCTGTTACATTTTATCTTTCAAATAGAGGTTAAAAACAAGCACATATCGGCCAAATATCGGCCAAAATAAATCGGCAGCATTAATCGGCCATCGGCCGACCCGGATTTCAAAAGATCGGCATCGGCTTGAAAAAAACCATATCGGTCGACCTCTAAAAATCTATAAACAATAATATAGCTTTTATATAATAATATAACTATTTATTTATATTCTGAATTGGCCACTTCAGTGACACTGAAGACTGGAGTAATGATGCTGAAAATTCAGCTTTTTTTTAGCTGAATATAAATTTAAATTTTTATATTATTATTATTATTATACAATATAGATTTTTTTTTTACTCTTTTTGATCAAATAAAAGCACCCTTTGTGAGTAGAAGAGACTTCTTTCAAAAGCATTTTAAAAAATCTTACCGAACACAAACTTTTGAAAACATTTTTCCAATGATAATTAACACATTGTGACTGAATGTTTCTGAAAGTGCATGCACTGAACTCATACATTCTCCATCTAACAGGGCTTTGATTCTACACATTTCTGCTGTATACTACTGATACACATAAAGCAACATCCCAAAAGAGTCAGACAAACTTCAAAATCACATGAGCTGTACGCTCCTTTGCACACAGAAGCATTCAGACAGACAGAAACACCCGATCAAATCCCATATGCTGCCATTCTGATATACCCACAAGAAGCCAATCCAATTACAGAACAAACAATACAATGAGAGAGAGACACTTCCACGACAGGAGGGCAGAGTAATGAGAGCTAGAGAAAAGAGGTAAAGATAATAGTAGCATGCCTGTAATGTGCATAAACTGCCACAGACACAGCTCTTATCTTAGTAAGAAGAACATTCTACCAGATGACATCTTTCTCTCACACACACACGCAATGAAAAGCACACATAAACGCAAATGATTATATTAGCTCAGCTATTTCAAAGACTGGCGAACAGGTGGCTAACAACACCACAATACTGCACAACTGACAGGTTATTTAGATAAGAAAACCTTACATATCATATATATATATATATATATATATATATATACACACACACACACACACACACACACACACGCACGCACACACGCACACACAAGCCTCCTGAGGCAACTGATACCCAATTGGAACAAATCAAATAAAACTAAATGTAAAAAATAAAATAAAATAATAATATTAATATGATATGATGCCACCTAAAATGAATTATAAGGCGGGATCATTTTAAAGCCAACTGTTTGGAGAGCTGAAGGAAGAGGAGGAAGGGAGCGACACAAAGAGGACCAGTGCAGCATGAGATGACCCGTGTGTGTGAGACTTTGACAGGAAGTTCAGGTCCCTAGAGGCGTCCATGTCCCGAGAGAAAGCAGACGCCTCAGTCGCTCTCTTCCTCTGGCTCTGCGTGAATGAAGCCATTGAGCTGTACGCGGACACCAGCTGCATCAGCGAGAGAAGGGAAGTCATTCGCCTGCCCTCCAAACGAGTATCTAAACCACAGACCTGCAGAAAACCTCTGAAAAGCTGTCCTGAGGGCTAAAGCAGGAGCATTTCATGCCGTTATCTGTAAAGTGCTTCATAACGACAGGGAATGAGATGAGCACGGCCCTATTGAAGTCACTGACTGACAAAGTCAAAAGCGCACAAAAGGAATCATAAAATAATCTCAGATATCTTGGCCGCAGGCGATGAGGAAAAACTCCAGTCGGAAAATTACTGGCCATTACAGCCAGGTTGCGTGAGCCGCCCATAGCATAGAGAGCAGGAATACTTCAGTGGAGGAGAAAAAAGACAATTGGAATGAAAAGACAGAGAAAATAAGGCAGAGGTTGAACATCAGAAATGAATTTCTAACACAATGGATGACACAACGAAGGTGCTCGAGCAAAACATCTATCAATTTCTGGCAATGAGAGCCGCAGAGTGAGCCAGGAAGGGTTTTATAACATAACTTTGAGGTCAACAGCTTCTCTTTGAGGCCTGGAAGTGCAATAAAGGATTTTATTGTCTCACTCAGCCAGACGTTTCAGTGTCGCTATAAAGTCTGGTCCATCTTGAAGTCTATTAGCAGTGTTTGCACAAACCTTGAAAGTATTAAACTTCATTGTGTAACTCGCCCCAAAGCGTATGTGGAATGGACATGAATGATACCTGTGCTATTACTTTTATAAACAATTGAACTTAGTTTTCACCTGATTGGATCCCAACCTAAAACCCTACAACCGTGGGTAATTTCTAGTCTAGCACGTCTAGACTAGACTAGACTTGGAAGTGGGGTCTTTTGACAAGGCAAACCTAGCAACATGCTAACAGCCATACATATAAAGAACTGGAACGTATCTGTGAATCTCCTGCCTGTGGCTACGTCTACATTAATCCAGATACATTTTCAAACGGCGTTTTCGTTTCTAAACGCTCTCCGTCCACATTAGCGTTTCCAAAAGTTTCTCGTACACACTGAAACGTCTGAAAACTTTAAATTCACCGAACTGCGCATGCGTAAACCCTCATAAAAGATACATACTGCTTAATTACCAAGCATAATTCTGCTTAATCATTTTTTAAAGATTTAATCCATGAATAAACAGAGCAATTCCAAGAGGGTCCTCACACCATCGGTGCTCGGGCCCTAATTAGTTCTTCCACAGTAACTCAGGCCATATTTAGCTAGTTTGTAAAAGCATTGTTTTTGTGTGCAATATGCATTCGCCGTCTAAAGCGGAGACCAAATGCAGGGCAAATGCTGCCCATTCGATGCAGGGCAGGACTTTACGACTAAGCACGTTAGTGTGCGTGAACGCTTGTGTGTAGATGTTTATTTTTGAGTAGTATTTTTTTAGCACCTGACAGTTAGGCCATGAAACTATAAATGGCCTAAATGTCAGGTGCTAAAAAAATACTACTCAAAAAATAAATATCTACACACAGGCGTTCACACACACTGACGTGCTTAGTCGTAAAGTCCTGCCCTGCATCGAATGGAATGAGGAAAAACACTATGAGCTTCCTTTCCCGTAACGAGGCTTAATTGAGGTTTGTAGAACAGAGAAAGCGTTCTGATCACGCTCATTTAGAGTTAGCAGAAACGAAAGGCTCCCAATTTAAGAGAGAGCCAGAAATCACAAATCTCAGACGCTCATGTTTACCCACGCTGGCACGGAGTCTGAGCTACAACTAACCTGAAATTGAACATGTAGGTTACATATTTCTGTATTATATTGGAAGGGTGGGTACAGACAGACAACGAGAGACTGCATTGTGGGATATGGTATTTAATGCAGTGCTGTGGTGGTTGTACACTTCACATCTTGGCAAAAGTAATAGGTTAACTGGTTATTTCATGCATACAGAAAATGAATGATGAAGTAGATGAGTAGTATGGTAGAGAGAGAGGGGGGGAGCTTGGGTTATGCCGTAGAAATAGGGAATGCGGAAAGGAGGCTGATGAAGAGATGAGATATCATCATGTTGAGACAGTTTGTCTACTACACGGTTTATAAACTCAACCAACAGGTAGAAACAAGCCTGCAATATGAAGCTGAAGCTTTATGCAGACAAAATACAATAAAAATATGCAACATTACTGCAAAAGAACCACATACTCTATGTAATAGAGCCTAAAATTTGTGGATAATGGGCAGAAGGGCACAATGTTAATAATTCAAGCAAGTTCCATGTTCATTATGTTGGAAATGTCCATACAATAATTAGCTATGACATGCAGGTGAGAATTCAATATCAAATTGAAATGAAATAATGAAATGAAGAAATTAAATGAAATGAAAAAATGAGTAATGTATTCTGGAAATCAGTCTAATTAAATTTTCCTTTAGTCCAATTAAATTAACTAGTCATGGGAAAAACACTGACATTTGTCGTACAAATACACTTAATAATAAACTCAGTTTGCAAAAAAACAGTGTGCGTTTATATGTATATGAAAATAAACTCTTACATTGTATTAATAAAATTAATGAGTTCAGTGTTTGCATGTCCTGTTAATTTTGATAGAAACATACATTTTAAAAATACTTTTTTTAAACAAACATTGAAACATATATATATTTGTCTGTGTCACAAGCACTACTTGCAACCCAAGTGAATAACTCAGTGCATATGAGGCATCCATTTTCAGACATGCATTTCAAGCTCTGTTATTGCTTTTCATTGAGTTGGCTGGTGAGTTTTGTAAGCTAATATCTTTGCTATTGTTTCCATTTGTTCTATTATAATTGTTTAAAAAGTTCTTTTCAAGCAGCTTTCAAAACCCAGCAAACATTTTCCAATCATCAGAACCAAAATAGACCCGTCTGCTGCTAACTGCATTAGCATATTCAACAAACCAACTATTTGTGAAGTTCCTGCTTTCATGACCCAGAGAGTAAATATAACTTTTATTTTATGCTTCATTTTTTCTGCTACCTGTCCATGACTGTTAACATTACACTCGCTTCATATCACACTATTTATAAACCAGGCACATTTCCACAAAGTCCACCCGCGGATCTAAAGACTCTCCACATTATTCTGATGGGGGGGGGGGCAACAGTGAAGAGAGGAAAACTTGCACTAATTACCTTGTTTTCAACAAGCGCAGTTCTTGCAAAGGCAATGCTGAAACCCTGCTCGAAAATCTGACCCGGAGCCTGGGTCAGATCCGCTCTGTTCATCATCTTCATCATCATCATCATCATCATCATCATCCACCATCACACATGCACCAGCGGGTCAGTGCCGGTGATGCCAAGAGTTCTCTAATTGCTTCATTTTAAATGGCCAACTACACTTGAACTTCTGCACGTCCTAAATTTAATAATGGGAAAATAATTGTTCCAGACTGTTTGAAGAATTAGCATAATTGAGTCAGGAACACATGTAGGAAAAGCACTGAACAGAGCGTCCACTCGTCCTCACTACCGGCCTGAAGCATCAGACACAAATCACTCGAACTAAAATCTACATTTCAGTATGGGTAATTATTTTATAATACAGTAAAATCTATTCACTGCATTAACAAATACATCATAGTACAGTCATATATGCTGGGAAATCAACTCAAATATTTTATTGTTCAACTGATAGAGTTGACAGTGCCATGGGAGGATGCTGTAGATGAGGCATATGAGAGGAAGAAACTGCGGTATGCTCATCTGGCCACTGAAGCAGAACAGCGAGGATGGAGAGTCCAGGTTTATCCAGTGGAAGTGGGTTGTCGAGGTTTTGTGGCACACTCTACAACCCGGTTCCTCAGAGACGTCGGATTCAGCGGCCAAGAGTTGCGTCGCACAGTAAAGAACTTATCTGAAGCAGCAGAAAGGAGCAGCAACTGGCTGTGGTTGAGACGGAAAGATTCTAGCTGGCTGCGTACAGGCCGCCACGCTACGGTTTCGTAGAATTCTTGAAAAACTTGAAGAGTCTGTTGGTTTATTTGTATAGGTTGTATAGTATTTACAGTCATTACGTTCCTGTGTATATTGCGTGAATGACGGGTGGTTGGGCAGATATTGTGTTTTGCGGTAGGTGGTATGCCATACGGAACCGTTGCCACTGAAACTGCTTTAACGCACCAGTGGGGCTCGACAGCCTTAGTCAA
Organism: Semotilus atromaculatus; assembly: GCA_031834385.1. Lineage (NCBI taxonomy): Eukaryota > Metazoa > Chordata > Actinopteri > Cypriniformes > Leuciscidae > Semotilus > Semotilus atromaculatus. The sequence continues at coordinate 18,874,177 of JAULUF010000012.1, forward strand.
TCGGGTTGGCGCGTATGGTTGGGTTGCGGAGAGATTGTGGTTAGGTCTCAGCAGCAGGAGGGATGTAGAGGTCAGTAAGCTGGGCTGAGTTGAGTGGGGGACGGAGGGGGGTGACTCTGGGACGCCAGAGTCACTGTCGAGCCCTCTTGAGGTGTCGTGGGCTAGTCGACGAAACACTGAGGACGGAAGGTGCCCACTTGAAGACCCTAGAGATGTCCCCTACTCGGCTCAATCCAGACGGTTGTCGTGCTGGTCCACTAGGGAGACCACACTGTAGTTGCAGCCGTCGTGTGTGCTGACGCGCCAAGTACACTGCAGCCGTTAACGCCGGACAGAAGGGGAGTCACACCCTCATATGGAAAGAAGTGTAAATGGATGGAGAAGCATAGTTTACTGTAAAGCTACGTCTTAGTGTTGCTTATCTTGGCGAAAGCCGAGTACAAATCAGCATGAAGTTTTTAACATCTACTCTCGTGTAATGGAAATCTTAAATTAAAAAAAAAAATTCACATAACCATACAGTATTTTTAACGATCCAAAGAAATCTAATTCACTGATTTAAATGTGAATAAATTAATAAATAACTTAAATCATTCAAATTAGTTCACCCAAAATGTAAAATTTCAGTCATCATTTACTCAACCTCATGTCATTCCAACCCCATTTATCTTCACAACACAAATCAAGATCTTTTTAATGAAATCTGAGAGATTTCTGTCCCTCCATTGACAGCTACACAACTGACTCTGACACTTCAAAAGGTTCATAAAAAGATTGTAAAACTACTTGTAAAGACGATAGGGCTGCATGATGTATCGATATCGCGATGTGTGCATCCACGATAGTCACATTGCAGGATGTGCGATGTCAAGTTTAGGGATCGCAGTTGATCCGTGATTCATGATCAGTAGGCTACGGGCCGCAGCTCCCCGGCCCGTAACGCTTGTGACTCGCGGATTTATTGCAAAGTTTAACCATTATAGAGTGAGAGTTTATCAGGATTTGCAAGTCCTGTCAGTGTAAACATCAAGCACTAGAAGACTGGAACTTGCGCGCTGTTTTCTGTCAGCCTTACTAAAGCGTATTTTTGTTAGGGCTGGGTATTGACCAAAATTTCACAATTCGATTCGATTTCGATTCACAAGCTTGCAGTTCGATTCGATTTCGATTCCGATTCGATTCAATATTGATTATTTCATTATATATCAGTTAAAATAAATGGTAAATTTTCTCAAGGAAATCAAATCTCTTAACTAATGCTGTAAACTATGGGAGTGTAGCCTAGGCTTCATTAGCCTAATATGAAGGTAATAATTAACTGTTTTGTAGCTATACAAACCCTTAAATTACACTTTTATTTATTTTTATAATAAGAAATATTATAAGAAATAAGAAAGATTATTTGAAATATAAACATTTCAATGGTGGCTGTCATAAAAACTTGCCAGATTTATTCAAATATGCATTAAATATTAAAGAACATTAAGATTATAATGCATATGTAATATGGTGCATATATTTAGCAAAATGCTCCTCTCTAGAGTTCATTTTTCTATATGACTAACGAGTTTATGGTCACGTGGTTTTTTATGAGGTAAATATGACGATACATGACATTGATTACAAGCTGTTTAACTGACGTCTTTCCACGGTTGAAACACTGATTGAGCGAATGACATGATACGGATTTCGATAAGTTGTACTCTTGCACACTTTCAGGTGCTCATTCATGTTTATTTCGCGCTGTAACTGGTATTATTGAGCCGGAAGAGAGATCATGTGCTTCTCTTGAGCTGCGCCAGAGCGATCTCACGCCACAGCGCCAAAACGGTATTTATGTTTTTGAATTTCTAAAGAAAATGGACGTAATTTGAAAATTGAGACTTTGTTTCATATCAATAGTAACAAAGGACAAAGATTATTGTGATTTTTTGGATGCGCGCTACAATGTTCCATTCAGTCAAATGAAACAGGATGACTAATCGATTCTTGAGATTTAAGAATCGATATCGGTTCGTAAAAATGAGAATCGATTAATATCGAGAAATCGATATTTATTACCCAGCCCTAATTTTTGTCCCGCCAAAGCCTTATTCACATAAAAGCCTAAATTAAATCTGATCATTATATAAAGTGATCAGGTCTCTTCAGAAAATGTGGACTAAAACGCTCAATTCATATGGATAAGTTCTCTTTAGATATCTTTATGTGTCAAAGTGGTAGATGCGTGGACTGTCAGTTTTAATTAAAAAATATATTTATTTGTGTTTCGAAGATGAACATGTTTGGAACTACATGAAAGGGAATAAACGATGACAGAATTTTCACTTTTGGGTGAACTAATAACCCTTTAAGAAATTATTCAAATAAAACAATTAATTAATTAACTAAATGAAAATAAATTAATTGAAATAATTGAAAATAGACCTATGAAGAAATAAACTTAAATATAAACAAATAAATCAAATAGTTGTGTAATATAGAAAACATTTATGGGCTGAATTTCGAACAAAAATAGCTATATCGGGACAGTTACCATGAAATTGCTTATATGGTGATTTTGGTCACCACCCACCGCAAATACAATTTAAAAAGACAAAAGAGATGAAGAGTGGCTTTATCAAACCTTGCAATCGAAACAAGTGTGAAAACAATCTCAAATCACAGTCAACAAGCAGAAAACATCCATTATCTCAAAATACCATTCGCCATTCTGATTGATTCCTTCTCAAGCGGAGACACACAATTAGCCACACATTTGGACTGCAGTTCCAGTGTTTGATGCATCAGGCCGCAGACAGTGCGGCTATAGATTGTGTCGTGGTCCGCAGGTTTCAGTGTGGGCCGAGGATAATGAGATGAGTGAGGAGAAGGTCAGCGGAGGTGAGAAACAGCGGGAATCTCCTGGAATGAGAGGGTCACTGCAACTGAGGCAGAGAGGATTGTGGGTATAATGTAGAGGCAAGACAGCAGCAAACTCCCCCGCTAATAACACAGACAGAGCGATAACATCAGTTCCTGATAGCTTAGTATTTGCAGAGCAAAATTATCGGTTTCATTAATGCATACCAAAACACAGAAAGAGTTCAAATACTGTAAACTCCCTCGCTTAATTAGTGGAGTTTACTTAAATATTAAGTTAACGCTTGCTCATAGCTCATCACATGTTTTTAAACTAGTGGATAGTAAAATGACAAAAATCGCTCTTACTTTTTCGTCCACCTGACTGCATTTTGTAACATGAAGTGCATCCAAGGTCACACTGGATAAAATATACTGCTCTGAATATTGTATTTCAGAATAAAATCAGACAAAATGTAGTCAACTATATTACCAACGTACAACAAGTCAAACGGCCCCAACGACACTGCAAAAATAAAGTATCAAAGACATTTATGCTAGTTTTGTAAACTGTTTAATTTGAACTTTCTATTCAACAAGGAAAAAAATGTATCACGGTTTCCACAGAACTATCAACTGAGCAGTGATAATCAGAAATGTTGCTTGAGCAGAAAATCAGCATATTGGAATTATTTCTGAAGGATCATGTGACACTGAAGACAGAGTGATGCTAAAAAAAGTGATATTACATTTTAAAATATCAATCACATAGCACACAAGTATTTTGATGAACTGTAATAAGATTTACCACCATATGTCTGTACTTTTACTGAACTATTATATTACTTTTGAATAAAATAAATGCAGTCTTTGTGACATAGCAGTTCAAAAACATTAATATCATCTCCCTAAATATATATATATAATAGAGATGCACCGATTGACCGGCGCTTGACCGAAACCGGCCGATTTTCACGTGATCGGCCATGACCGGCGACCGGCCGGTCAGTCTGACATATGCCGATTTTATGCCGGTCAAATGCACTCGGGCATGATTAACGTCGCGCAACATCAGTATCACACGTGCACACGGAGCGCACATGTAGGAAATCTCGTGAATTACGGCCGTTTCACCCCTTGTTTACACCGCAAATCTGAGCGGCGCGTATTTTTTACGGCTTGCATGTTAATCAATGAGTGCATTCACACCGGGAGCGGGAGCAGCGCGTGAGCAGCAGTGAAGCGGTTTTGGTGCTGTCTATTTTTGCTGCGCTGCTCACGCTCAATTAAAGTGAAAGCACACTTTTGATAAAAAAAAAAAAAAAAAGGATTTAAAAGCGCCCAAAATGCACAGAATTAGCATGTCGTGTGTTTTAACAAGAACTGGAGTAGGCTATGTCAGAAAAGAAAATGAAGACTCTTTATAGAAAATATTTATAGAAAATGTACCCATTTAAACTTGTTTTTATTATTGAGTTTGAGTAAAAGTACATGGTGTTTTACTCAATGTAGGTCAAACTCAATGAAAATCAGAAATCGGCATAGAAAATTGTAATCGGTGCAACTCTCTCTAATATATAAGTTATATTACCGTCCCCAAACTTGTTAGTTCATTAAATAAAGTGAATGCATTTTTAATGGAGATAATTATGCTTTTGCGGCTGGAAAATCCACCAATGGCTTAGTTAGTCACTGTACATTAAATTGTATGCATGCTGACCATAAGGTCATCTACTAAAACATTCTCTGATTAAACTAAAAGAAAAGCACAATTCAGAGGAGATTATCTGTGCGCTGGACCAGCCAAGACAAACCTGCCAGCAATCTCTCCGGAATATCCTGCATTAATGAGACCGAGCCAAACACAGATACAACTAATTAACCTTGTCTTTTAATACGGTCTTCTCCTAAATGCCACACAAGAACAACCCCTGGTGGAGAGCAAGTGACCATCATGACCAGATCATCCTCATCCTCCCAGCATTATCTCTCAGAACTTCCCTTTCGCTCTTAAACTCTCCCAATGAACCAATGGGATCATGGCCCCTGGATCCCAGTTAAACCGTAAAACAGAATGGAAGAGGAGGAAGGGTTAATGTTCGACATTTATCATCATGTCAGCACAGCCAATCAAATGCACATTTTTAATGAGCTCAGGGAACTCTGGGAGATAATGAGTGCCACTGTCGCTCCACAAATAAAGGTCTGGTGTTGTTTATGCATCATTGCTTTATGAAACATGCAACGCAAGGCGAGTGTGCAGTGCATTCTCAGAGAGCGCTATAGTGGATGTCGTCAGCATATAACCATTCTTATACAATCAGTTTGCACTTTCAGGTCAACGACGGTCATGCAATAGGTTAAAGAGAACATTGCTGAGCAAGTTAAAGTTAGTTTGCATCTAATGGTGCACGGGACACACAATAGAAAATAACTAGGGATGCACCCATATGAATATTTTGGTAAATAACAATAACCGATAATTCGTGAAAGCCGATAACCAATATATTGGATGGTAAATCTAAACTAATTTTTAAATTAAATTAAATTCATTATTAAAAGCCATGTCCCAAGCACACACTTATAAATGTTCTCATTATTATTTTATGTAGCCTGTATGTCAGACTTGCACTGCATTGTAAAAGTGATTCCAATAATTTTTCAAGCAATTCAAAACCATCAAGGCAAATAGTGTGTCAGAAAGTGTCTCAGCTGAAGGAAATATAACTAATATATCGGCTAAATTTTCTTATCAGGCCGATAAAGACAACATTAAAAATTAACATATAACGGCTGATACTGATATGGTGGCGGATTTATTGTGTAACCCTAAAAATAACATTTTAACATTTACTATAAGAAAATCAGTACTATATCAGTACTCTATATCTGTCATATAAGCTACATAAAATTGAAATCAGGTTCTCAAAAAAATTATATACAGATTTAGATTTATCAGCCAATATTATTGGCTTTCAAATATAAATAATTATCGGTATTGGCCCAACATTTTCATATCGGTGCATCCCTACATAAAATGAGCTGGCTCACACTGAAAATAATAATTAGCAGAGCATTCCTTCTCTTGTAAAACTTTATGAACCGCAGTAATGGAGGCTGGTATAAACAGCAGTTCACAAACAGCACATTTCTCAGAGTCGCAGCTCGCTTCAGTCGTTGGATTGTGCACACGGTGAGGTAAAACACTTTGATGATGCGCTCAAAGCCCTGAGTCATCAGCTATTGTTGTTCAGAGCGCAACAATGACTTTAGTCAAAGTTGGAACAGTCGAGGCCAGCGCACAATGAAACAATAACAGAACCGATCTCAGAATAGATCCATTTAGTTATTTATTTAAAAGTATATTAGTCACCCAAAAATGACAAGTCTGCAATTTACCCACATTTGACCATAACTGTTAACCACCATTGGAAAAAGTTGGTCATAAGACTTCAGAAAACCTAATATACTGCACAAAACAAATTTAAGTTGTTATTCAAAAAAAAAAAAAAAGAGATCACAATTTAACAACTAAAATGTCAGTATGTTTTACTATTATATGACTTCAGATATCTTTGTGGTAGGTTTAAAGTGGCTTTCTGTCATTTTTTGAGCTTGACAGCATCAGTCCTTATTCGATATATATATATATATATATATATATATATATATATATATATATATATATATATATATTAAAATAAATACATGCAATATTAAAATAAATTAATAAATAAAATAAATATATTATATACATAAAATAAGTAAATAAAAGTAATTAAGCACATAAAAACTAATCATTATAAAATACTAATTAAATGAATTAATACATTAATTTAATTGTAATATTTCATCAAGAAAAGATCTTCTCAAAATAAAACGAGTGTGAATGTATCATATGTTAATCAGGATGACGTTTAGGTGAGAACAATAGTTCTGTTGGGCAGATCGTAAGAGACGTCACATATGTCTGCTGCATCTACACCACAATAGACCGATTCATGCAACACCACTGACAGGACGAGTCTTAAACAGACCACACAAAACACACATTCTCTCAACAAATCTCAATAAAATAGCACATCCCTGTTTGCTCGGTCTCTCACAGGTACAGCTGTGCCATTAGCAGGAGAACGGGACGATCCTGAAGCCGACAGAAGAGTCATTAATCTCTGTCAGTCATGAAGACGCGAGCACACTGGATTTTAAAGCCATGTCATCATTGACATTTACTAGCATGTCGCTCTCTGACAGAGCCAAAGCTGGAGGGTGTTTGATAGAGGACGCTATCAAGGGTCCCACAGGGGGCCAGAAACAGACTCAGTTCAGACTCAGAGTTTTACGACTGCAACATCAAAATAACAAAAAAATAGAAGTCAGTTAAAATTTCAGTCATCATTTAACCCTCATATCATTCACTTACATTATTCAAGAGACATGTTCAAGTTTCCCTGTAGTGAAAATCAAATTTTTAAATATTGTTTATGTCTATGTGGTGTTTTTAATATGCTTTAAGACAAACTAAAAAAGTATTTTCTCCTTAAAACTGCAGTGAAAGACAGTCTCAAAAACACGGTTTGAAATCGCTGGTGTTTCTGACGTCACAAACTACCTTGTAACCAATCAGATCAACGTGTGATCGTCAACCAGTGGATCTCTGAGTGAGTGAGTGAGTAAGTGGAGGCGGGGCTCATTTGCATATTCATAGAACCGCATAAACTAAATGAGGAGTGAAGAGTGTAGAGTTACATTCAAGCTATTTTGTATGTTTTTGTAGTAGTTATTTTTAGTATGCATGTTATTTTGTAGTTTCTCTAGTGGCAAGTCAGCATATTAGAATGATTTCTGAAGGATCATGTGACACTGAAGACTGTAATGTTATAAAGTAATGATGCTGAAAATTTAGCTTTGATCACAGAAAATTTTTTTTCTGAGTTTATCATATAGATTCAAATAAAAATAAAAATTATTTCACAATAATAGTGTTTTTACTATAATTTTAATCACATTAATACAGCCTTGGTGGGCAGAAACTTACCCATTAACTGTCTCTGTATAAATAACATTTTCTTTTAAATGATTTTAAAAACATTCAATCTTCAATTCAACAGCACAAAACAAATCTGTTCAACACAAAAACATCTGTTCTCGACTGCTAATGTGCCGAATTTACAGATTCAGAGGTTGTTTCACACTTTATAAGAACCGAACTCAGACTCACTGCTCAAAGTCTCCAGGACATTTGCACTTTTGCACCTAACGGTCTGATACGGTCTTGTCTTTATTCTGCTCGTTCTGGTCTCCAAAGTGGCTGGCCTGGACCCAAACAAAGAATCATCTCAGCTTATGGGAGAGTATATGGTAAATATGCCAACGATATGATGTTCATATCTGCCCATCTGTCAAAATGCTGGGCTGTATGAATGGGGTAAGGCCGGCTACTTAACCGAACGGGTGTGTGTGTGTGTGTGTGTGTGTTGACCCTTTATTCACAGTCAATAGCACAGCATCATCCATCTGGCCGGAGGAGAGACTTAGATCAGACACCAGCTGGACAACTGAGGCCTTAAAAACACAATTAATATACACACAAACACACACAAAAAAAAATGCAGAGCGTGATGAACAGACATTGTCACATTAATGCCACAGGTTAATGGGTGTTTATGAACATAGAGCTATATTAAAGCTGTGTAACTTTCAGGCAATAGATATAATTGAGATTGTGATCAAATTTACATTGATAACAACAGCTGTTTCCATTACCCTTTAAATATCGCAAACTGAAATAGTGAATTGAAAATTCACCCAATGGAAACAAGTCGATTTCACAAAACTCCTATATATCGCTAAAGAGTTTTTACACTCGCATGAGATGGTTTTTCAGACAATTCGAAAAAGGATTATTTCGCAAAACTGCAATGGAAATGTACGTGAAAGTAACATGATCATTCTTTAAAGATAGCATGCTATGTTTGGACAGAAGACGAGACAGAGTTCTTTATTAAACTCATAAAAGACAAAAGAATTATGATAATACTGGATTCTAAACAACAAAGAAAAGCCACAATTTATCAAGACCTTGAAGCAGATAGGAGGGAGAAACACCTAGAAACACCTCAGACGTGGCGCTCCAAGTAAAAGTGGCTTTCCTTGCCATCAATGCTTGGAAACATGCCTACGTCTCCTTCGGGTAAAAATAATGGCTAGTGTGGGGGCTGTCATATACATAAACCTACCAACATCCGTTTCCATCATTTTTGGAATTACTGATCGTGAGATGGGAAAAAAAGCTAGTAATTACAGTTTATAAAGTTATTATTTTGGATATTTTTTTTTTACAAAAACGCATGGCTTCACTTCAGAAGGCCTTTATTAACCCCCGGAGCCATAAGGGTTACTATTATAATGGATGGATGTGCTTTAGTGGGCTTCAAAATCTCAGTTACTATTCATTACCATTATAAAGCTGGGAAGAGCCATGTTTTAATATAACTTTAATTGTTTGGCTGAAAGAAGAAAGTCATATACACCTAGGATGGCTTTAGGGTGAGTAAATTATGGGATAATTTTCATTCTTGGGTGAACTAACCTCCCACAAAACAGCAGAAATAAAATAAATTTCATTATGTTTTGATGTTTTTGTTTGTTACTGTTGTGCTCGTGTCACCCGAGGCCACTGTAATTTGCTCCCATGTGACTGAGAAACTTAAAGAATAGGGTTGCATTACACATTTTATTGAATCACCACAAATGTATTAAAAGACTTTTAATGGGAAGGTTTTATATTAGAGTAATATTCCTTCACCCTAAACCCTGAGCGTTTCCCTCTGAGAAATCCAGTTATCACATCTTCTCAGACCAAAGCTCATAATATCACATAACTCGAATCCCTAATCCCCAGATTATTCAAAATTCATGTTGAAAATCTATTAAGAATTACTCAAATGTCTCTAAGGAAGATTAATCTACAGACGGGCATCATGCTGCCTTACTGCAAACTGAGAAATACAACTCTAAAGAGGGATTACATTACAAACACTGTCCAGAAACACGTGTTTTTATATGATAACACATTCTCAATATAACGAAGACCTGGATTAAGGACATTCACAAAGGTTTGGCTTGAAATCTGCAAGAGGTTGGCAGGTATACTTAGTGACTTCTGACTTGCAAGATGCACAACAGAACTAATACTGATATAAAGTGTTTCACTCAATATTTTACTGCGCTTATATACACAAATAAATGTTGAAGTTATTACACCAGACACTTTTCACTTGGTGCAGCGTCTAATAAAACATAAAATACAATATAACCATCAATATAAACGATCACAAATTACAAAACATGAAAAAGATTGGGCGTGTGCATTTCAGTAGTGCTTAGAAAAAAAAATTTAAAACAATAAAAGATGTTTCCGGAGTTTATCTCTGTATGAGTGAGTGTGTGTGCATTTTGAAAAGCAGTTGAGGAAATTTTCTTCAAGGACGAAAACCACTACAGGACATTTCCTGCCCAAAACAATACTAACACAAATGTTGAGGAAGCCTTCAAAATGTGCCATTCTACAGTTAAACGAAACAAGTGGGAAAAAGTAGCCAGCTAAACTACAAGTTACTAACAAAATCCTGATATCGACAAGAAGGAAGCACCTTTTTCATACACAAAAGCATATGAATAATATAATTAATTCAGATGAGTTTTTATTTTGCACAAAAACAAAAAAACTCAACGCAACACAAAACAATAACTTACATTTACATTATAAAACTATAAAAACACCTAGTTAATAGAAATAAGCTGATAATGTACCGATAAACAGCCATTTTTAATTAACAAGACTGGGGACGGTCTTGGAAAAAATCTGAGCAAATTGTAGGTTCTTTAAAATAAAATGAATCATTGAAATGAATCCTGCACAGCATTTTGCTGCATTTGAATCAGTTGTACATGGTTGTGCACAAAACATGACAAACACATTGATAAGTTAGCAGAATCATACTTTTAGTTAGTTAGTTACTTCACAAAAAAAGACAAAAGGACAAAGTGATGAACTAATGAGGCTGTAAAGAGACACAGATTCATAAGAGCAACACGTTCAACAGCAGATGGGCCTTTCATTGCTGTTTGGACGCCAGGAGTTCTCCAATGCAATGATATTTTCACTTTACTTTGAGTTTGTGTTTATATATAAATATGAAATTTAATGAAAATTAAATACTATAACCAGTGTAAATGACTTTTGGTAAACATCCCATCATGATTTGATTAATAGATAAATGTAAAAACAAAAAAAATCTAATAAAAAAATAAAATAAAAAAAAATCTATAAAAAAAAGAGCCAAAATCAGTGTTAAAAACAGTTAATTATTCAATGCATTGCATCTGACAGCACAATGCTGTACACTTATCAGAATACGGAGAAAATTGTAGTGCCAAAAATTGCACTATCCAATCTGGTTGGCACGTCTTGCACACTCTGATTGGTGTGAAATTTTTCAAAGTTAAAAAAGCAGTCATGTCACGCAACCGTGTTATGATGATTGATCAGTGCCGTCACCGTCCATGAGTACTCGCGCTCGTCTCTCGCCCTCACCAGCCCGAGTCTTTCTGACACTTCTCATCTGACAGGGTCCAAACACAGACCAGACTGTGGTTGAGGTTAATCAGGAGCACACTGGAGATAATGAGAGATTATACGCTTGTGTGTGCGAGTACAAACAGAACTATTGTCTTCAGTCAAGCTGCAGTTCTCACTGGCGGCTTTACTGAAGCCAAAGGAAGTGGCATTTCCTTATCTGGGGAGCCAAAGTGTTGGGTAGAGCAATCCTGCAGAAACCGCCAGAATACCGAAGTAAACACTGTCTACAGTCAGAAAGAGAGTGATAACAGCAGAGAGATAAGTGGCAGTTTGTAAGGACTGAACGCAACCAGTCATTTTAGCTTGCATGCTCTTCAGTACAGTACAACTTATATTCAAGGATGTTTGCAAAGGCAAGGATCACGATTACAATTGCTCATCCTTAAAGTCAGCATTAGCTGGAAGTTGCGATATTCTTTTCTTCTCTTTTGTGATGTATATCTGAGTGAAACGGCTTCTCGGGACTAGAAAAAAAAAAAAAAAAGTAGGACGGGACTTGATTTTGTCCATGAGGAATTGATTGGATGGTTGTGGTTTGCTATGTGAGTGACAGGTTGTCCCGCCCTCACGCCAGTAAACATGTCATCAGAGAACAACCGAGATGTCACTGTAAGAGGGAGGGGGGTGTTATTTTGACAAAAGATTACAAGGGTACATAAAAAAAAGAAAATTTCTATTGGCTAGTCAGTAGACATAGGTGACGTCGTATCAGCAAACACACTAAGATGATCATACTAAATTTCTGATACCGTCAAAAACTTATCGCAGGCTATCATTGGTCACAAGACCGTGACAACGGCCGTCTTTGAACCTCTCTCACTGTATGACGTAGAACCCACGACCACAGAAATCGCCCCGATTGGTCATCTTTCTTCTGGAACAGCTGAGTGTGAGTTTCAAAGTGAAGTGTAGCGCGGTTCTATGGCGATCCTCGAGATCTGGTGTTTTTAGTGTCTCGGAGCAACTTGATTTGCAGTAAATGCTGCCAACCAATGTAAAAAACAACCAGTTTACAAAACTTTACACCCTATAAAAGTTTTGCACATTCAGAAAATCTTTGGCTAATCTCTTGTTTCTCTGAGCTGGATTGATTTAGCCTCGTCAATCTGAAAAAGCACATGCTGGCTCTATAGTGTCACACTAATATAAATCATTCATACAGCAAGAAAAATCTTTCAGCTGTTATTTAGCTAAAGTCTCAAAGGATTAACAACCGTAAGAAAAGGGAAAAGAAGTCTTTCAACCTCCTCTCCAAACTTGCTCTCATCCACGTGTTATGGCACATTAATGGTGCCGTGTTTACAACACAGCACTTCAACTTTAATCAAAAGGGAAGAATGACGGTAACGTGACAGAAGTGAAGGACAGGAGAACAGCGGCGTCTCGTTTCACATGCACACAATGAGCAGTCAAACTCCAAACACTCCTTAGATCATGACTGCAAATATGGCGTAACCGATATGACATTTGCATGCTTCTGTCTTCAAGATTGTTATGTGAAGATGATTGGCATAAAGCATAAATCTACAAATCTGAGAATGTCACCCATCAAACAATATGTTATTGTGCTGGATGACAGATCTGAAGAAAAAAAAAACAATGAACAAAAGAAGGAAGCTTAAGGGTGAAATGAACAAAAATAATTCCTTTTTTTTTTCTTTTTTTTTTAAAGACACGTTGCTAGAGCTGCTTGATTAATCGTTAATTATTCTTTTGCAAACTCAATTTTAAAAAAACATGCTATTTCTATGTCCTAAATGACAATGATTCGGCTATGACTATTAAGCCTTTGACAAGTAACAGTGAACATTTAAATCTGTGTCGGTGTCATGTATCGGTATGAAACTTTTCACACAGCATCATTATTTCTCTTACAATAATTTAAATTACCACTGAAATACTGGGATAAAAGTTTATTAGTTCAAATATAAACACTGATATATATGGTAAAATCTATGGTAGCAATCAAAATAGAAAGAAAGTTACCTTTTGAAAGTAACTTGATGCTTCAAATAAAGATTGTATCAATTACACTGTAACACCAGTACAGTAGGTGGCGATAGGGGTGTTAAAAATAATGTTTTTCTCACTGAATCATTCATTCGAGAGATTATTTCAACAACGCTGATTCATTCAGTAAAGAAACAAGTGAAGAACTTATTAGTGAGCCATTGAATCAAAGATTTTCTTTTTGTAATTATTATTTATTTATTTTTTAATAGACCGCATGCAGCAATTAACATTTTGTCAGAAACTCTAGCAAATTACATGTTTTGTTTAGTTGTCGAATCAGAATTGTGGGAGAATCATGATCTGACAAAAAAGCTTATTTTCAGTTTATCCAGAATCGTGCAGCTCTTATGCAGTTGCTAGGGTCTTCTAAATGCATTAGCATGTTGATATGTGGTTGCTAGGGTGTTCTGTGAGCTTGTTTACTAGTTCAAGTATCTGATGTTTTGGTCTCTTTTAATGAATTAATCACATGAAACTATTATTAAAAATATTTTCAAAGAAAAAAAAAAGTAACTTTATAAAAAATGAATGCAACAAACATAGCATGTAACATCCAGTTGTTTAACTACTGCACAAAAAAAATCCATTCCATTGAGTAACTGTCGCTGTTGCGTGGGTGACTGAGATTGGGTTTTTTGGTGTGCCGTGCAAATATTCCAAGCATGTCTGTGGAATGCCAGAATATTTACAGGATGCAGGAAGTTCAGCTGAGCCTCTCCAGTTCAGAGACGACCTTTTAAAAGTCAAATCACAAACACAAAAACACTGAAAACCTGAATTTCAGCCTGTGCCAGACTGCTTATGGAAGTTCAGAGCTGGCACCTTTACCAAGACGCCCTCCAGAACTGGATGCGATTCCAAATGGCTGGTTCTCGTTAAATCTCTCTCCCGATGTTTACTTCCACGCCTTAAATCAGAAAGGTATGTAATCATCCAAAATAGTGCAAGCATTAATTCATTGGCAAACATATCGTAAAGTGCTTTAGATATGCAAAATATGCCAGACACAAGTCAAACCCGAGGAAACAAACTACAATAAAAGTGGTTGTAAAACACCATCACAACGACTAACCAAAGCATGACAAGGAAACAGGACCTCAGAAATGATTCAAACTCTAAAGTGATGGAATATCAGTCACGTGGACATTAATCTAAAATACTAAATATTATTGATAGATTAACAATGATTTTACATATCAATTCTGATAAATTAATTAGATTAATTATGACCATAACAATGATTAATGTGATTTCTCATATTCTAAATTTCTCATATTTTAAAAAGCAATATTAACAAATGTTATGAAAATATAGCTGTAAAACGCATGTACTGCTTTACTGATACATGGGGGGGGGGGGGGGGGGGATTCAATATGAATCTCACTGTGCGAAAAACATACCTTGATTATTTGCAACTAGATTTTACTATTTTATAATAATAAAAACATTTTGAATCTACAATGGCTGTTCGGGTGAAACAATATTTCCTCTGATTAGAAAAAAAAGCAGTGCAGAGCAAATACATAGTGACTAAACAAAGATAACAGATCATTAAAACCAGCTGAAAAATGCTAAATATTCCCCCATATTAATTAAGGAAATGCATATCTGAAAGGTTTCATGTAACACGTTTTATTGTGCATGGATCAACACAATGCCTCCATCTCTCTCAGACAGCCATCTTTATGCAGAGCTCTCAAAAAACAAACTTCACTTCTATTCTCCTCAAGGCCTGGATGGATGGAAAAACCAACACACACAAAGCCTATTAAAGCTGCTTTGGAAACTCCTACGGGACGGCAGCGAGTAAGCAGCACACCTCTCTCAGAGAACACTTCCTCAAATACCACAGGACTTACTCATGCAGAGAGACGGAGGTGTGTAGAGATCCAAAAAAAGAGGATGTGAAGTTAACCCATTGCAGTCCCAACAACTCAAAACCATAAACTGAGAGAGATATACAAGCATGCACTTTTATGAGGCTTTTGCTTTATGCAAATCTATGCTGAAAAAAAACTTAGTCTTAGATATCAATGAAAGTTAACTTTAGCCAATGCATTTTGATGTAGACAGTTCAATTTGAACAACAAACCCAACACACTCTGTTTAATCATCTCCAATTTTTTCGTCACATTCTCCATTCCAGTTTAAGGTTTTTTGATTCAACATCAATGAAATGGCTTTTAAAAGCACAGAGCTGATCTGATGAGTTCTGACTGATTTTAGGGATGTTCCTGAGGGAATCTTTGATCAAGACCGTGGGATCCGCCGGACCAGAGGCAACAGTGCGACGCGGGACAAGTTTTTAATTGCTGAGTGCGGGAGGGAAGACACTGATATGTGTGCGGGAAGCGGGAGAAATGAATTATTTGTGTGCTCACGTAAAACATAATTATCTAATAATAACAGAAAGCACAAGTCTGTCACTGGAGATATGAGGCGTTGTGTGTGTGGAAATTGTGGGGGGAGCATATAGACTCTGAGACAGAATATAACCGGACCATGACTGAAAAATACGCATAGACCTCTTTCTATGGGTTTTGCTTGCGGGAACGGGACAAAACGTAAAAGTTTCGGGCGAGAGCGGATAAAATATAACATTTTTGGCAGGAGTGGGATGGAAAGACTTCTAAAACAAGACACACCCAAAGCCCCCTAGTCACATGACCCTCAGATGCTGTTTACACTGGCATTAAATGTGTGTTTATGCCATATCATAATTACTGTAATTATTACAAAATTTCAAGTCCTTGTAGAGCTCACAATTACAACGTGTAAGCTGGGAGTTTTTGGAGAGCTCGTACTTGTACCACCTGACCGCTGCAGATTAATTTAATCATTGATAGTGCTGCCATAGAAAGGCATAATTCCCAGTCGGAGCACATGAACAGCTTTGAGTACAATGTCACATGTCATCATTTTGGAATTACATAAATATATTTAATTACAATAATTAAATGTAAATATAATATAAATAAATATAATTACGATAATTACGCATGGCTTGAACGTAGCAAACATGCATGAGTCTCAGTCGATCTGGTCAGAAGTGGCAGGTCAAGATGACTCACCATTTACACGTTGTATTATTAACATGAATCTCAAAAGTGTTTCCTCTAAGCACTTGTTTGATCAGACTTTGAGAGATTTTTTTGGAATACATGCCTCACTCGCTACATTAGTTTATCACTCAATAATTCATCAAAGATGTTTTTCAAAATGCTTGAAATCTTAAATTGGATGTTTACTTGGGGGGGGGGGGGGGGGGGGACACAGAACAATCTGTCCATTCTGAAATTTCACCTACACATAATGGTGCATCAAGGAGCGATGCCAGGGATAATAATAAGACCATCTATACAAGTCAGTTAATAAATGCATAAAGCCAGTCAATCAATAATTGGTGTATATAATCTGGAGCCAGTCAGAAAATAATGCCACTTTAAACAGTTAGTCTATCAAGAGAGCACCACACATAAATGTGCTTCAACGTGTTTCTCTTTTACCTGTCGTAGCTTCACCTCCGTCTAGTGCACTTGAGAATTTAAATTCCACCAATACGGAGGCAAAACTATTTAAACTCAACAAAGTGAAATTCAACCGCCCTCAGGGTAAAAATACACACACAAACACAACAAAGACTAGACATTTCTACACACCGCCTCGTGCTCCTTTGCGCTCAGAGTGGAAGTCGCTATAAAAGCACTGAGCAACACAAACAGGTAAAGACCACAATATTTCAAAAGAGCTGAATAACTCAAGCAGAACAGAAGTCTCTATCCAACATGAACGCTGGAGATATTTTGAGTCTCCATCAAGGGGAGTAGATAAATCCAGAATTATGGGCTAGACTGAGTTTGCTGCCGATAAAAGATCCTACTGATCCAACATTTAATGCAACCCATAAAGTTCTTCTCCAGTTGAGATGGGATTAAGATTCTATTATATCTCAAAAACATCCCTAAACTCTGAAATTCTTTCTAAGTTAACTTATTTGTGTAAACTATTATGGTTGCTCAAAGAAACAGTTCAGTTAGGAAAATGGCAAGACTAATAATGACATGTCAACTCAGAGCCGTCAATCACAGCTGGAGGAATGAGGCCACATACCGTAGCGTGACAACAATCCAGTCTATCATTATATACGAGAAGGAAGAAACGCCTGGAAAATAGTTCAACTTTCCTTTACTGCAGATGTGCTTGGTTAACATCTACTTCTAAACATGTTTGGACACAGATATGAACCAGAGACGTAGTAGTGTTTCTGACTTAAATGTACAGCAAGTCATAAGAAATCTCAGGAATTAGGAAAAATTAAACTATCTCAGATATGTTGGCAATCAGTTGCCTGGTAAATGAAATCACTGACACTGACCAAAGATGCTGAGTGCAGACCAATAAGATAGAAGTATTAGTAGTTAAATGTAGCACAAAATTGCTGTATAAATAAATTCACAACATTCTTTCTTTAAAACACCCAGATAAGAACAAATAAACGTAGCCCGCCTAGTATTACGTTTATAGTTAGCCCAATAAAATGAGTTTGTTTACATCAGGCTTCCCACGCATTTCGAATTTCCCAGTATTTATGATTCTGGATATGGATTTAAAAGTATAACAGAGATAGAAAACTCAGTATCAGTGAGTAGCCTATCCAATGAAATATTTCAGGCCATGTATGTGTATGTAAATCTGTGACTGGAAATCACGGTTTTTAAATATCCTCATATTTCCAGGTTATCCATAACAGTGGGATCCCTGAAATACAAACAAAGCAATCGGGCGAATGAACGCAGTAGCGGCTGTAAATAATCTTCCGCGGGAAATACAACAAGCGCGAAAGGTTCTTACAACATAACTTCGCGAAAACTTGTTACAAAGTAACAGCGCGCGAGTAACAATGAGAAACAATGTATCCATGAGCTCCATTCAGGCCGCCGCGCAGGAAACACTGGAACTAGGCGCGTCTGTGTCAATCTCACACACATCTCAATATATAACAGCGCATCGATTACACTGACCCACAATCATAAAAACACTTCAGCACAAAACATCCTGTTTTTTCCATATGGAAATATAGAATCTCACACCATTTCTCCCAAAACTTTTGTAACTGGACTAAAAGAAGTTTAGTTCATGCAAGTTTCCTTCTTTACTCACCGACTCCGTACTTCTCTTTCTTCGTGGGCACCCAGCGCGACATCCTCACTGATGAAGGTGTTGTGAGACGCCCGTGAGTGTTGTTGTCGCTATTCCAAATATATATCCAGAGTTGTTCCACACACTTTTTCTTTTCTCTGTAGGAGTGGAAAGACTCATCTAGCCGCCATTTTCCACCATCACTGAACTCATGAACCGCGAGGGGGAGATATGAGAAACTTTCTGTCATGTGGGACACCAGCGTCACCGGACGACCGGACAGTCCCTCACAAAACAACTACCGTGGTCGTTATAATCATGATAATCTCGGCCAACGTATAAGTAATAATACAACTTTTGTAACTTCGAATATTGAGTTTGTATTAAGGGAGTACAGGAGTAGCCTACTTTTTTTTTTTTAACGCACTGATTTATTTGTATTTGTATTATTTGTTATATGAAGGTCACGTTAAAATATATTCATAATTGATTGTTGCTACTTTTAAAAAATGCCTATTATTATACGTGTGTTTTTAAATAGGCCTATTAAAGTTTAAAGAAAATAAATAATTTTCAGTGTGATGATTATATAATTGTTTACTCAAAACAAGACTGTCTCTTAGTTATTTAAAAAACAAACAAAACAAAACAAATATATATAGTATATATACATACATACATACATACATATACAGTAGATTTAATTTGTCTGTGTTTATTTGAATAAAATTGTACAAATACAAAATGCATCCTAAAAATACACACAGTGCTGAGGAACACAACGTAATCTGATAGTTAATTCCATAAATGTTATTTACACTGAAAAATGTGTCGTGGAAATGTTCATGACTTTCATAAAAGAAAATGACAGAATCCTTCTGTGATTAACACGGGTTCGACAATGAAACTGAAACTCTTAGACCAAAATCATTTATTGGTGTGGTGTAGGGCCTACGTTTGCAGCCAATACAGCATCAATTTGTCTTGGGAATGACAGATACAAGTCCTGCGCAGCAGCCTGAAGGATTTTGAGCCATTCCTCTTCCAGAACAGTGTCCATGTCACTATATAACGCTGGTGGAGGAAAACATTTTATGACTCCTCTAAAATATCCCAAATTGGCTAAAAAATATGCAGATCTGGTGACTGTGCAGATCATGGGAGATTTTCACCTTCACTTTCATGTTCTTCAAACCATTCTGACACAAGTCTTGCCATGTGTATTGGTGTATTATCGTGCTGATACACGGCAGCCCCTTCATGTACGATGTTTGAAACATTAGTTGCACATGGTCCAGAATGTAGTCATGATACTGCAGCCCAAACCATCACTGATCCATCCCAAGCTTAACGTTGGACACACAACAGTCCGGGTGTTGAAACTCTTTGGGGCTTCTCCACACTATATCTCTCACAGATGTGGGAAAGACAGTGAAGGTGGATCAGAGAACAAGAAATGTTTTGTCCACAGCCCAAGATTTGCACTGTTGGCTCATTGGCACGCTTGACCAAAGGTTTGGTTATAGTAGCCTGACCATGAATATTGACTCCTGACAAACGGTTTTGGTGGAAATATGAGAGTCGAGGTGCGTATTTTATTCTACAGTGAGTTGGGCAGCTGCATGTGGTTTTCTGTTTTTGGATAAAATCCTGTTGGATTTGGTTTGTTAACATCACCCTGATGTCATAGCTCTCGAAACACCACAAAGATATGCCGTCCTGGTCACAGATGCGCCAGAGAGACGCTCATCAACTATTTCAATCTTTTAAACTCTGAAATGTCTACCATTATGTTGTGTGGATTGCAATATTTTATGTACAGCTGTGCTATTCCTCTGCTAATCCAACCTTCACACTCTGCTCTTACTGATGAAATGTAAAATCACTGAGGATTGGACACCATGCTGCACAAATATAGGCATGAAACAGCACTATTATTGGCTCGTGTTTCCGTTTCATTGTCCAACCCCTGCTATTTACCACTGTTAGGCACATTAAAATGGTCTGATAAAAGTGCTGCTGTCCATAGTTAAAGAAACACACACACATTGGCATCCACTACCGTTGAAAGGTTAAAAAAAGGCATATTGTAATTATATTTTAAAATGTAATTTATTCCTTTGCAAAGCTACATTTTCAGCATCTGTGCATGCTCCTTTAGAAATCATTCTAATATGCTGATTTGCGGCTCAAGAAACAGTTTTTATAATTATATTAATGTTGAAAAGTGTTTTGCTGCTTCATATTTTTGTGGGATCCATGATACACTGTTCGAACTGTAGCACATAAAAGGAAAGCTCAGATTTGTGTGTATTTTGAATGACCCATGATGAAACTGTCATTTTCAAATTCAATTTCTGAAATGTTTATTTTAACTGGGTTCTAAACAGACAGACTAATCTGTTTCCCGTCGCTTCTGTCCTAGTTTTTGAGTAAAACAGATTTTTAATAAAAAAATGGAAAACATAATTAACAGCATTATGCATCCTCAAATACTCATAATGAGTACATTTTCACTGTCACAAATAGCTGCAGACTGTGGCGACTGCTGAAAATTTGATTATGGGGACCAATTAGAAAAGATTGCTCTGGGATAGCGTCTCGTAGCCACTGACTTAATTCCTGCTTTTCCAGAAAAATTATCATTCCGTTTGAGGTTAATTGTTGTTTCTCTGAAAGTATGTTGCTTTGCACACAAACCATCCCCAGATGCTTGTAATTAAAGCTGCTCTGTGGGAAAAAGACTGCCTTTTGATTCATAACACTATGCAAAACATTTCAAGAATGAACCTTTTTGGTGACATCCATGAATCCATTGCTTCCTCTTCTTTGTTCAATTGTTGTTGAAACACTGGCCGCAGGCTATATAACATACAAAGATTTGACTTAAACAACTTAAAAAGGAGTTCCTTTGCATTCATCTGAAGCTTGCTTCTCATCAGTGTAAATGTTACAGAAATGTGCTTTCATTGTTAGCCCACAGATACGTCCCTTTATGAGAAATGAATGATTTATTCTCACTCTGTGCAGTGGCCCTGCAGCGGGTGAAGAGGCTGTTTACCATCAATCAGTCTATATACATCAGAGCACTGTTAGTTCAGTGTGGACCCTGTCACATTACACCTCTCTCGCTCTCTCTCTCTCTCTCTCTCTCTCTCTCACAGCCTGAAGAACAGAGCTCAAACACTTCATCATCATTATACCTAGTCTAATGTCCATCCAGAAAGACAGCTTTTCTGCTATTTATTGGTGTTTCCTGAACTACGTATTGAAAATAATGTTTTTATAGATTTAAAAAAATATATATTTTATCATAATAATAATATTTTTTTATATATAGATATTATTATTATTATTTACCTTGTCCCACACCCAGACTTCAAATATTGAATATTTATTATTATGTTTAAAATGTTGATACCTAAGTGCATGAGATGAAATATGTGAGGTAAATATCACTTGTAAAATTTATATTTTTGTGCATAGTTTGTGTGTGTGTGTGTATAAATATATATATAAACTTTTGTGAACATTAATTTTACTCAATTTTATCTTATTTTTCAGATTTTTTTGTAGTGTAACCTGTTTTTTAACCGTCCCTGCTCAGATGGACTAACATCATTGTAGACTCATTATAGACAGAGGAAATCATCAAATGGGTTTGGAACGACATCAGGGTGAGTTAATGCTGACAAAAGTTTTGTTTCAGGGTGAATTATTCTATTAATTGTTCTCCAGTGACTTTCTTATTTTGCTTATTTCTAAGCCTTGGAGACATTTGACAGTTTTAATTAGTAAATCCCTCCGTAAATACAGAGAGTTAGCAGTGTTGAGGCCAATGCACGGAGAACAAAACAGCAAATTACCCACTTAAAATTAGAAGCCAAATTGATCACAGGAAAATAATGTCCAGGACTAAACATGAAATAGACGTAGAGCAGGATAGGGCTGCTTTGATTGTGTGAGTCATACAAGCTTCCATATCTCTTTCTTTTCTCTCTGCTCTAATGATAAAGAGATTCATTATTATCAGCAAAAGAATGTTGATCTGTCCCTACATCAGAGGACCGGACTCAAAACACACCAATCTGCCTTTACATGTTTATTTATACTTCCTTCATATCAGTCTTCCCCTTAATGAGTCCACCAGTCCACTTCCCTCAGATGTGCTGTCCTCATCCTGCAGGGGGCGCCAGTAGATCTGCTCAGGGAATTCAGAACACTTACTATGCAGTACTGTATGTATATCCAGTATATAGTATGCATATAGTCTAGATCAGGGATCACCAATCCTGGTCCTGGAGGGCCGCTGTCCTGCAGAGTTTAGCTCCAACCAGGTTTAACACCTCTGCCTGGAAGTTTCTAGTATGCCTAGTTGACCTTGATTAGCTGGTTCAGGTGTGTTTAATTGGGGTTGGAGCTAAACTCTGCAGGACAGCGGCCCTCCAGGACCAGGATTGGTGACCACTGGTCTAGATGCATGCGATAATGATTTTTTTGTTTTACTAAGAATGCTATTTAAACTTTTTTCATTGCAAGGTGTCATGTAATGAGAAGATTAAAATAAACATTTTAGAAAGAATACCAGTGTGCACAGTATGCATACTGCAAAAATAGTAAGCAGTATGGTAGTATACTATTATGAACCTAGTATGTATACAGTACATAGAATGCATATATTTTTATGCATGCAATATCAATCTTTGTTTCTTTTTTTTTACCATAAATGCTAATAAAAATGACATGGTGTGCTCAGTATGCATACTGCAGAAATAGTAAGCAGTATGGTAGTATACTATTCTAAGCATAGTATGCATAAACTGTATGCAAATCTTCTTTTTGCATGCAATATTTATCTTAAGACATTTTTGTACTAAATTTGCTTACAAAACATTTTTATTTCCAAGGTGCCATGCAATCAGAAGTTTTATAGAAACATTTTATTTTGAAAAATGACACTATATGCATACTAAAAAATGATAAGAGTAGAATGGTATTACGAACATAGTTTTCTTTCAGAGTCCATAAGGGCAGAGAGGAAACACAAGAGCCAGTGTAATTACAATAATGATGTATAAGATGCAGTAACATCTGGGAAGAGCCACATTCCATGTCACATGAGACGGAAAATCTTTATTCAGATTGAGAAGAAAATGGTGAGCTATTTAAGAAAGCTTAATGTCTTTACTGCGCCAGCTTGTCCCAGTTCACACAGCAGAGATGAATCCTCAGTGTGTGAAATGCTTTAACTAGGATTTGTACATGAATATACATTTTAAGTTAAACTATGAAATGTAGCTGAGCTGAATATTTTCATGTAAAGGTTTGGCCAGATACATTGTTCACTGATCAGAATTTGTGTAAAACTATAAAATTATAGAATGGCAGCTCAGATCATTTTAGAGAATTTGATGAGATATTTATATTAACTCAAATTTATATTTGATTGCAGACAAATCCGATCAAAGTTTTAGACATTATTGAGAAACTCTATAACTCTTAAACTCTTTGGTGTCTTTTTCTCAGAAGAAACATCTGAAGACACAAGAAAAAGTCCTATTTTACTAAATAAAACCCATTTAATGCTATTTATGTGTAGAGAAACAACTGAGATATTAAAGAGATATCATTTGTGATTTCTCTAACAGGTCTAAGCAGCAGAACAGATGTGTTGTTTACAGAAACACCGGGACAGAGCGTCTTCGCCCTGAAGATGTGTGTGCTTTCATTGCCTTAGTCTTGAGAGATCATGTGGGTGGCCCGACAAACACTAACAACCTCATCATCTGATTCAACTCCCTAAAGCGCTAATTACCCAGCAGCCCTGGCGATCACATGCCCTGCTCCAAAACATTGGACACAACTGCTCTGTGTGTGTTAGATGTTACGGTTCTAATCCAGATATGGTTTGTCTTAAAACACAGGTCCAAAACTAGATTTTGTGAAGATTTTCTGACTGGTGTTTGCCCGAGGAAAAACTCGCTGATGTGACTCTAGAGCAATGTGGGTGGTTTCCAGGATGTTTCTGTGTGGTGGTTATGGTGTTTAGATCACTTTTTACCATGCTAGTGTTACATGTACTATGCTGAATATGGCATCATCATCTGATAACCGAACTGTACCATGGTCATTTAGTAGTAAAGATGGTGAAAGTGAGTGTTCTTTTTTTATCATTAATGGCGTTTGCTAAAGCAAGCATCGCTATTATTATTGCTCATATAGGGTTAGTGATTTGAACAAACTCCAAAGTTTAAGTATAAATGAACAGCTTCCACTCAGTTTGTCCTAAAGACATAAATGGATGTTAAAGTTTTCCTGTAACTTTTCTAAGCAATCAGACTTTTTTTGCCTGGCGGATAATGCAAAAAAAAATCCAATAAATTTATAATGAAGGAAAGAACCGAGCCTTATCTTGAGACCAGAATATTATACCTGAAATACTTGAAAGTGGGATCTTTTGACGACTAAGTAAGAAACAACCTATCAACCACCCACTCGTTAGCTCGTTAAAACCACCCACAATGCCCTAGTGTTTGAGCAGTAAGTTTTGCACTAGCAAGCCCCACTCTCTGAAAATGTTCAAATCTAGTTTCCTTTCTTTTACTAAACTGAAAGAGAAGAAATTGCAAGTCGTACACTTTGTAGGGTTTATGTGGATGTTTCTTTTTCACTTTGGGTTATCTGTGTTAAACTGCAGAATCCTTTCTGCACAGTTCACTATACAAGATGAATGTTAAAAGCACAGCTCTGACAGCAAACAAAACTCCAAGCCAACATATCTAGGTAGAAAAAGGGGGTATTTGCTGGCTGTGAGCACACACACACACACACACACACACACACACACAGACACAGACACATCCCTCTCCCAGTGAAAAATAGAAGTTGTTCTGTAAGTCTTTTGTTCGTTCAGACTAGCACACACATTTATAGTCATGGCTGAGAGGAGACGGCACTAGTGGCCCCTCTTCACACTGCGAGAGGAATCGTCTCACTGCCTCGTGAAGTAAGATCGTGTCGTCCTCATCAGAGCCGTGTGACGCAGGTAAACAGTTCTGTTAACCATGCAAGCTCTCATGTCAGTTATTTGAATGTGTTCCTGTGTAGAACTGTATTGACTTTTTGAGAGAACACAGTAGTATGAGCTCAATTAGGACGTCACTGTAAAAAAAAAAAGAAGAAATCTATAAAAACCATTTGCCAAAAGCATAAAAAAATGTGACAACTCTTTCTATTCTGCTTTTCTGGTGAATGTATCATATTTATCAGGATGTTTTCATTTTGATGTATTTTTAAAAGAATGTAGTGCAGTAAACATGCTTGAATGTTGATGACTTTATGAGAAGATTCAATTCAATGAGCTCAATTAGGATCTCACTGAAGTTTGTGTTGAAGGTACACTTGCTGTTTTGTTCTTAAGATGCATTTTCTTTCTTATTTAATGGAGGACGTGAAGCCTTAAGGTTGGTGGCAGATACTTCAGCCCAACTGCGCAGCTTGTACAAACACCATGAGCCTCCTGCGCAGGTCCTCATCGTGGAGGAGGCCTGGTGAGCGAGGGCATTATGAGGGCCCTGCGGCGCAGGTGAATGAGCCCCCTCGCGGAGCTCGTCCACAGAGCTGCATAGAAGGTGGCAGGATGGACAAATGGCTTCAGACACTAGAGAGACTCCAATCACGTCCTCTTCAGAAGAAAATACCTCAGTTTGCGGACAGGACCTGTTCAACACCGGTTCTCCCAAATGAGATGACGGGAAGTAACCCGCTCTGTCCTGACCTTTCCTCTCTCTGCAGGAGGAATCAAACCTCTGTTTGTGAGAGCCTGGAGTCTCATGCAAGGAGCAAGACAGTTCACGTTAAACCTGCTCACGGTGCAGAAAGAGCTCAATTCTGTGCCCTCGCTCCGGTTCACTTCGGCTGGCTGCCCATACAAAGACATGTGATACTGACGGACATCTCTAACAACAGCCAAGACAACAGCAGGTGCCAGGTAAGAAAGAATAATGTGAAAGGGAAGTGATGTCACAGCGGAAGTTCAGAATAGCCGGGAAGTGCATACTATATAATATTTCTGGAGTATGCATTCTGTGCACAGTTTTGAGAATGCAACATTTTGTGATTGTGACTGATGTGTATTTATTTATACACCGTAAGAATTGTTTTTCTTAGTCATTTGAAGGATTTTTTAATTTTTATTATTTATTTGATATTTGTATTGGCATGCAACATAATGAGGTCAAGTAAGAATAATGTACTACTGTTTCAAATATTTATCATCAATGGTGTTTGCTAAGGCAAGCATCACTGTGAGGGTTAGTAAGTTGAATTATTCCTCAAATCGGGGAAAGATGTGGTTTTTCTTTTCTAACCAATCTGATTTGCAACATTTCCCCTAAATAACGACCCAGAATTCTATAACTGTACAGCAATCAATATGTGAAAAACCACTCAGCAACCATCCACATCACATCAAATATAATTCTGCATATTCTGAGGAAAAAACTGACAACGTGCACTTACTTTCTATTCACGCACACTATATTACATCAGTAATATTCAGATGCTGCCAACAAATTCATTGCATCTGCTCGGTGCACCTGCTTCTCCTCCTTCGCACGAGATCGTTGATGACGTTGAAGAGTGCGATTGGTCAAGTAACAGAGGAGCCTTTTGAACACATTCAGTTTACCACACTTAAAAAAACTGTATATACTCTCCAGTAAGCAGTATGCTAATATTCAATTATGACACAGACAGAGAATTTGAATTTGAATTTATAAATTGCTTTTGGAATGATTTTAAAGTGTCCCCTGATAATGGCCTATCTGCTCTTTGGAGAGGAAAATTGTTCAGATATTCACTGAATCACTTAAGATTAAGATGGAAATAAGACTAAAATAAGGAAATAAGATTAGAGATGTAATAAAATCTGATCTGTGGGAGAGCTCTACTATGTCACATGTTGCCGTTTAGTGCCTCACTATGGTTCTATACAGTATCAAACTTTTTTTGCTCATAAGTTCTGAGTGATTGAGTCATCCGCACTGGAGATAAAAGCCTTCAGAGTCTTGCAGACTTTCTGCCACCACACTGCACAACAATCACTCTCACCTCTTCTGGGAACAAATCCCGGAAATGAACAGCCAAGCTCTCAGACCTGATTTACCTTAGTGCCAACTGATGCCAGAAAGAGAGAGTGAAATAAAAAACTGAAAGGAGGGAAAGAGAGAAAAATATCTGGATGACTGTCAAGTACATGAACTTCAGTGGCTGTCTGGGTGCTGCATGAAGTCGAGATAAAACCGCTCTGTCAGCAGGTGCTTATATCCATTCGCAACAGATTTAGGAACGAATAGATTCAACCACATCAGAGCCAACAACAGGATCACAACAGTGCCGCAGGGCCCTGAGGATGGAAATGAATCCTAAAGCATTTGTGAACCATGCATATTTTCACTTTAGTCATTTTATGCTCAAACTTCAGTAAACGTCACACTCAAAATGTCTTTGCATTGTCAAAGTCACACATGTGTACTAGCAGAAGTGATGGTTCATCAAGCTTAAAAACCTTCATTTGTTTTGAGATTTCAAACTTCCAAAGTCACATGATTTAAGTTATTAGGCTTTGTTACGTCATAAATGTTTCAAACCTTTTGGAAATATCTATGGTGCAATGACATCTGTGAACAAATGAACCAGTGTCACTGATCTCAGACCGATTTGTCTCAATTGTAAACATTTTAATGACACATTTGTATCATAAAAAGGAAGTTGTAGTTAAGAGTCTCTTATTGGCCTGATTAACCAAGCTTTCCATAAAAACAAGCCCTGCAATTTAATAAATAACACATGGTATTAGATAAGTTGTTCATAGCAACTGTTTAATAGATTTCACTTTCAATAAAACATTTGCAATTGGTAAAAGGTGTTTTTATGCATGTTTTGCATTTACACCGTCCTGACCAACAAGTGTTACGAGCGCTTTGAAAAAGTCAATCATTTTGTGAAGCATTTGTTTCAAATGATTCAAAGTTTCGAAATGCTTAATTTCTCCCATCACTAACTTTCAAAATAACCACAGCTGTATTTCATCAAAATGTTCCACTAATGCTTCACAAACAGTCAAAGCTTTTATCTAATGCAATCCTTTATAGACTGATCATATCTGTTCTACAACTAAAGTCTGTGTTCTTTCAGCAGAAACTGAAGTCTCCCATCACTCCAGTGTTGCTCAGCACTCCTGATAAACTTAACGGACCAAGACCAAATGGTGCGTATTGACTAAGACGGCATAAAGTTCTGAATGAACAGCTTGGCGGAGGGCACCAGTGATTTATGTTTGAAGATTTGAGCTTTACACAGTGGTGGTATGAAATAGCATCTTCATTGAATTCAGTAAATTTCTTCATCAGCTGTGTATATTATTAAAGGTTTTAATATTGCACAGCAATTTTAAGATTTTTGGGGGGTAAAAATGATCAAAATGTAATTATTAAATGAGTACATACAAATAATCAGTGGAGCAGTACATTTAAAATAATGCATTTGGATCAGTCAAATTTGGCAGAGAATTTCAGGGCTCTCTCCTTCATTAGTGTATGATTACATCATGTATAGAAAAGAAGGTCTGTGACACGCAATTTTATCAACCACAGATTGCAGTTGAGTGGCCAAAGTTCTGGGGACAGATTAAAAAAAAATTTTTTTAAGAACATTCTTTTCAATAATGTCATTTCTTCTTTAGTTTTGTCTTAAGGACAGTTGTAGGGAAAAAAAGAACTTTAAGTAGCATTTTTAGGGATACAATATATTATTAAGCTAGAAAATAAGAATAAAAACTTTGGTGAATCCCATGTAGCAAACAGAGGAACACAGGGAAAGTGAGACATAATCTTCTGTTTCTTAGTTCATTTATTTATTGGGTTTATATACTAATCTCTTTGTAGTTTGTGAAGTGTAATTTTACCTTATATATAAGAGTTTTTGGAGCCAAAGCAGCGTGTTTGGAATCCAATGAAAGGTTTTTGTAGATTGTTTAGAGCCAGGGACACATTGTTTGTAGTCAGAGACGGATTGTTTGGGTTCAGAGGCAGATTGGTTGCAGTCTGGGACAGAGGAGTATTAGGTTTTCAGTCTCTTCAGGCGGTTTCCTCAATGCCGTTGTCGTCCCAGTTCTCCTTCTGCTGCTGGGATCCTTCTCTCAGTCTGTCAGCAGGTGACGAGTGTATAATGATGCTCCCACAGCGTCAGTGTAATTACAGTGGTGAGAGCAGGACCAAGTCAAGGGGAAGGAGGAGAATGAGGAGCACTTACTCCTCCATGAGTGTTTACATCAAAAATGTTTGGGAATTTCTTTTTCTTTCTCGCCAGCTCCAGATGGTGGGTGACTCTGACAGGGTGTGTGTGTGTGTGTGTGTGTGTGTGTGTGTGTGTGTGTGGGTTTGTTAGGTTAGTATGTGATTTATGAGGACACACATTTGTATAATGACATGTGTATTACACTGGTATTACAACGTGCGGGTGGTTTATGAGGACATTTCAAAAGTTCTCATTAATCAAATGGCTTAAAAAACATTAAAAAATCAGCATGTCTCCTGTGATGGGTAGGTTTAGGGATAGGGGCAGTGTAAGGGGATAGAATATATAGTTTGTACAGTATAAAAACCATTATGCATAATGCTGTCGCATAATGCTGTCGCACCAATGTGTGTGTGTGTGAAGGCTATTCTTCGGTTGTTTTTGCAATTGAATGCTGTACTGACACGCCTCAGCGTTCATTTTGATCAATATCGATTTGTTTCCACCACGATTATTTAATTAACACGCCCTCAACTCAGAAACCCAAAGCTTCCCAGAGTTTCCCACTGGTAATTAAGAACGTGAATGCGATCGTTCTGACATGACTCGAAGGCAGCGCAGAACCTGACACACAACACCTGAGCAACTGACAAGAGTGTGTGCCACGCTGAACTGCACACCGGGGGCATGCTGGGAAAATAGCTACCTGTCAGGTGTTTGCTGCCAGTGTGAAGTGCGTTTACTTGCCTAAAAAACGACAGCAAGAAATAGTTAGCTTTGTGCCTTAGCTGTCAGACAATGCCATGGCAACGCTGACAGAGAACAATCCATCACGGCCGGGTGGCACAGTGGCTGTCTGTGTCTCTTCTGTCAGATTAAAATCTCTCTCCTGCTCTCTGTCGCGCTGACACCTGTAAGTGATGCAGGTTAAGTTGGTCTAAGCAGACCTCTGTTGACATTGTAAACACACACAGCAGGAAGATCGGCCTTATTATGACAGGAGTGGCAGGAAATGCGGTTGTATTTACATTGTAGGCTACGCTAAAAGGCATTGGAGATCAGCTCTCTCGAGGTTTCTTCTTTGACCTCTTTTTAATTTGGTTTATTTTCTCAATGAGACACAGAAAAATCACCCCAAAGTGGACTTTTCTTGTTTTATTCAGAACGGGAACCTGTGAGACCTGAACCTGCAGGCTTTAGATACTGGAGGACACCTGATATAACATCCTCCATCCTCCATCAGGTTAGTAATACTAACTAATACTAATACTAATACTAACTAACTTGCCGTTAAACCATGCACCAGTGTTTAACCCTCGTGTTTTGTTGAAAAGTCTTATACTATCCCTTCAAATACTTTTAATATGGTCCTCTGAAATCCAAAACCAATAGGCAGATATTATTAAAGTTTTAACCTTATCATGTATCTTAATTTATGAATGCGCCTGATTATTTGAATGATTATTAATGTTGTTTCTGTTTTGGATCAGTTTGACACCAGCAAATACACATTGTAGAATAAAAAATAAAAAATAAAAATGAAACAGTGTATTACTGAAGTCAGATTACTGAATGTTTTGCATGTTAAAATCCATTGCATGTATTCATGATTTACATCTAGGGTCTCTGAGACACCAAACAGAAAAAATGTAAACACTTTTTGACATTTGAAATGTGTTTGCATTTGTTCAAAATTAGATCTTTTAGGATTAAAGGGGTCATGATGACATGAGAAATCAAATTGGCCTTAATCTTTTGACATATAAGATGTATTTTGTAGATTTAAAACATCCTGCAAGTTTAATAGCATAAAATGTCCTGTTTCTTATAAACAAAGCGTTTATTTAATCAAGCTCCAAAATTGTGGGATATGTGATGTCACACGGGCAAATACATCTGCATATGATTGCCTCATATGATACATCATCTCATCATAGGCCCCGCCCACTGGCATTCAGTCACTTAATAACAGCTGATATTTACACTGGATGTGAGCGCTGTGTCAAAGGCAAATAGAAAGCATTTTTAATCACTGATCCTGTCCACACTGGATACAGTATAGAGATGAGTGTTCAGTTTCTGATATACTCCACGCGCTCGAGTCTGTCGACAACAGGACAAATGGAAGAGTGAAAGACGCTTTGTCCAGTTTAAACGGCCCGTTTGGGTCTCTGTACAGACTTTAAGGATCCCAGTGTCGGAAACAAGTGGATGGTTTATTTTAATGTCGTCCCGGATCACGTCGGAGGATTATATGTTTGTTCGGAGCATTTTATTTAGTAAACGATGCACAGTGTAATGGAGTGTTCACAAAGAATCTTTTGCTGAAAGATGAAGCAGCGACTGTATTGGATCTGACAGCAGCTGCATCACAAACCGTAAGTAAATTATTTCATAATGCTTTGTAATGTTTTCAAAACACTGCAATAGCCAGTGAGTGTTGATACTGTTTCCTATGCAATGACATTAGCCAATCATAACAGTGGCCCTGACGAGCCTTAAAGGAGCCGCGTCTTAAAAACAGACAGGGTCAGAATGAGGGTTGGAAATAATTGTTTTTATGCATATTTTTTTTTTTTGCTTTATATTATAAGTGAACCTTAAGGAACAAATTAAAATAATAACCTCCGTTACTGTAAGAAAATGTCATTCATTTCATGTTTCATTGTTAAATATTTGTCATGCTTTAAAAATGGCCTTTGTGTCTCTTAGACCCTAAACAGAGCATGAAGGGTAAAGTAACAGAGATGTTTGTTTGTTGTCCTTCTTATTATAAATACAGTATTTAACCAAAGGACACTGCTAATGTAGATGTGTATGATTATATGGTTCATAAAGCCTTGCTGCTCCTGATAGAGACCTGTGATTCAAAAGCACATGTTAATGTCAGTAATTGAGTAATGCCAGAGTCTATTTACACTAAGTGCAAATAGTCAACCCTGTTGGCAAAGGCTATTTCCACTAACTCCACCCACCATTGCTCTAGATATCTACTAGTTTAGACTCTAACTACCTTACATGTATGTATATTTATACAGTATATATATATATATATATATATATATAATTTATTTTACATATATTTAAGCTAATTTTGGAATGTTTACTGCTACCAATAAAAGTGTAAAACCTTATTTAACAAAGCCTTTTATCATGTTTAAATCTATTCCACTGTAGATTTTTACACAAATTCAGTCCATAAAATAAAGTATGCAGATTCGGTCTGGACCCAAGTGGTTTTTGTACAAGAACATCTTCTATGAACATCAGTGTAATTGGGTAATTTTGTCAAATCAACCAAATTGCGGACACTTCCCCTGCTCAAATTTTTTATCTTTGTTAATATTTTTTTCCGAATAAAGACAAAGATAAGTAGTGATGAAAGCCAAAAGATTAAATGTCATGGATGTATATTGACTGAGTAATCCACTATTTTGTAGATGGGGGGTCAAAATGACAATTTTCACCTGAGATTTGGAGCCTAATTTCAGCGGGGTAAAAATTGCTTTAAAAAGCTGTCAGCATCATTATTATTATTGGTAGGTCTATTAGTAAAGTCTGTTGACTTTAGCAACATTTGTTGCATTAAATGCCAACAGTGACAGTTCAAAAATGGGGGAAAAAAAATGTGCCCAGAGTTTGCATGCCTATAACTTACGACATATTAAATATGTCTTAATATCCTTTTATATTTTGGTTTTTAAAGGCTCTCTGGTTCAATCCCAGAGATACGGCTCCATGAGTAAATTGGTCAATTGAACACATTTGGCCAAAAAACAAATGTGGGTCACCTTGTATGCAGTTGATACTTTTTCTTTTAAAGAGGAATGTCTGAACAACAAATAATTTTGGAACTATCTCGTTTTTTTCTATCATCACAATTGCATAGAACCTGTCTGAGAGCCATAAATATTGTTTTTCCAAAGAGTCATATGTCATTTTGACTCAACAAAATAGTGAATTACTCAGTTAATGGGCATCCATGACATTTAATAGTTTGGCTTTCTTCTTTATTTATGTATTTCTTTCACCAGACAAAAAATGATCAAAATCAAAATATTTATCCGGGTACCTCTGGCTGAGTTGACACGGAATGACCCGATTGTAAATTGTGCGCATCTAAAGTGGTAATATAGATGTTCATTAAGCCCTAAACAAATATTACAAATCTTTGATTAAGTTTGTCTGTGCTGTGTCTCTGTTCCTCAGCAGTCTTTCATTTAGAAACACCAGTAAACGCTCTTTAAAAGCATCGTGTAATCAGTTACATGTTTAATTTCAGATGACACACAAATCAACCTCAACGCGATGAGCAGTTTCTCTGAATGAAGCTGTTTATATTGGATAAATGTATTCTCAGAATAAATCTCTTTCTGTGTCTGTTTATTGCACTGTTTATGGGATGTTTGCTTAAGATGGCTTTTCTGCATCTTTATAGACTTTATCCTGTTTCAGTATTAACAGAAATGCTAATGCTTCCTCTGTTTGGATTTATAGGTTATATTTGTATCTGTAAAATCATACCCTACAGTGTATATCTACCTCTATGTGTGTGTGTGTGTGTGTGTGTGTGTGTGTGTGTGTGTGTGTGTGTGTGTGTGTGTGTGTGTGTGTGTGTGTGTGTGTGTGTGTGTGTGTGTTTTCCTGGTAAACCCTTCGATGGGGGGAAGGTGCATAACAAAACGTCCCCACAAAGATGGCAATATCCGGAAATATTTTTTGAAAATCTAAAAATCCAGAAAGTTTTCTGTGATGGGTATAGGTTTAGGGTTAGCGTGATTGGATAAAATATACAGTTTGTACAGTATAAAAATCACTATGTCTATGGAATGTCCCCACAAAACATCAAAACTCAACATGTGTATATACACACCATGGAACTACTACTGAATGAGCCGTTTTTATTTGTTCAAATGCTCAAGCGTCTCTATTACGGGTTACCTATTCAGTCTTGCTGAAATTGAGGCATTTGTGTTAAAAAGATTCAAACTCTCCTGTGATTTTCATGATATAATAAAGAAATGCCACGAATTCCAACTTAATTGAACTAAACCGAATTGCCCCCGAGTTCTCCAACACTGATGCGGTTGCTATGGAAACGGTGGAACGCACGGGTTCGGAACGAGGCGAGTTGTTACAATGTGGATTCCGTAAGCATTATTGTGCATGCAGGAGGCAGAAAGAACCTCTTTCATCCACACAAAGCCCAATTCAAGGGATTTTGTTTTTGTTTCCAGGCTTCGGGATCCGTGAGCTCCGAGGGAGGACGAAATGGACTGCAGGCCTGGAATCCTAAATCCAGTTTTACCAACAAGGTGGAAACGGGCCAGTCTCCCCCTCATCCCGACCACCCGGCATTAAAAGATCCCGCATGCAGACGTGGAAGTGCACCGGAGTCATTGAGCTCCTCAATATCATCCATCACCATCACTTCTAGGAAGGTCGCACACACTTCCAGTCTTCTGAATTCCGGGCATCTGAGCTCGATGGCGACTAATAAACTCGCCATTGAACGAAGAAAAGCCTTAGTGGTCAAAGTCACCGAACAGCGGATGAAAAGCACTAGCAGCCAGAACCTCGCTCTGACCCCTGGCTGTAATCATGAAGAGATTGACCACGGCGTGGTACTGAGGAGAAAGGCAACTATTGTGAAAATGACAGAACAGAGAGAGCATTTCAATCGAGGAAAGCCCAATACAGCACATTACAGGCACAGCTACACTGAAGGACTCAAAACCAATGAATCTAAAGTCAATCCCTCGCCATTAAACCGAGCACTAACTGTATCTTTAGAGCCAGGCAGAAACCAATGGAGGTCTCAGCACAGATCCAGCCTGTCTCTTTACCTCAACAACCCAAATGATAGCAGCACAGAAGAGGAGACAAACACCAAGAAGCACAAGCCACTTCGAAGGCCTCTCAGCTGCGACGCAAGCTGGTTTAACCACACAGAACATGGCGCAAATGCAGTTACAGATCCAACATTTTACAAAAAGAGCTGTCCTGTTCCCCAGAAGACAAATATTGACCTTGTTAGTTCCAGCAGCAGTGAAGCAAGAAGGCGCTCGACCTCCGGCTGCGAAAACAGGAGCTTAAGGAAGGAGGGATTTGAGTGGGATCGAGAGGAACCTATTTCAGAAACGAAACCTCTCACGCTCCTAAAAGTGGCAGGTACTAGCAGGACTCTGTGGATATTCAGCAGTACATGCTCAAGAACACACTGTAGGCTAAGGCATCTTTGATGTATAATAGATGAGTATTATCGTGTGAGAGAGCAGAGGTTTTTAATTGAGGCTTTTCACAGCAGATACACATTTATGCGGCGGACTGCCCTGAAACGGGAGATTTCTCTCCTGTCTCTCTCTTTCTGTCATGCATTTTCTCATCTTTTCATTTTCCCACGCATCCCTTTGCATGCATAATCTATTTCTACCCTGCTTTCAATACCGGTTTTTGAGCTTCCGTGGGAATTTAGAGCAGCTACACTTGGAGAAAAATCTGACAGCCGCTGAAGTACACACACACACATTTAACTATCTGAGGACATGCTTTTGTTTCAAATGATGTAATTTATGATTACTTCAGACTTCAAACCAGAAAATGTTTAGAATTCTTTACAATTAAAAAGCCATTATTTACTTTATATGTGATTAGATTTTTACCTTTTAGGACATTTGCGGGTAATATTTTCTCTAGAAAACGTAGGATTTGAGGGTGAAAAAAAAAACATTTTGAGAACTCTAAAGACCAAAAAGAGAATAACTGTCATTATTGTGATTTAGGTGTTCAGATGTCCAAAGGCCAAGAACATATTCTACACAAGTATGCTAATGCAGACATGAATGCATTACAAATGCACCGTCTCTAGTTTAACACTGTAAATATGTAAGTACTTTAACAGTAGTTTTGGCCTAGCAGAAGTATAGCGTTCTGCCATAGTATGTAGCACACTTGCATCACTTACGTTTCTGAATGCATCAACAAAGTCCAGATTGCCGAGCCAGAAGCGTTTGCATTCCCGTACACATGAGGAGTGTTTCAGACCGACTGGACTCTGGATGATGCACACTCTCTTTGTTTTAGATAACTCGCCTCATCTCAGCGCAGACGCTGTCCTGGCCCTGAACGCTGCTGCGGTTATCGCCAACATAAAGCTGCAGGCCCAGCAGAGACAGAAGGATGAGCAGAGACCAGCTACATCCACAGCAACGGCAGGTGCGCCTGTCTCTCCTGACCTTTGGCTTCCTCAAACACAAACTTTACTTGACACTGACATTTAGCAAGATGAAGGGATCTTATATAGACATAGACAACACCGAGAAAATCAATGTCTTTACATTCTGGACATGTTAGTATCAGTGCAGCTCAACTCAACACACACTTGAGTTTTTCCTGGATTCGTCTTGTGAGCTGTTGCAAGACTTCTGCCTAAATGTTAATCATTACAGATTGATCACTAATGAGGTTTCATGACCGTTATGACGCTGTCTATGTAGGGAGATTACTAGTTTTTTTTTGTAAGTGTAACTAAATATGTGTGTGTTCCTCTTAATCAGTGTCTTTAAGAGAGGATAGAGGGAATCATGAACACAGAGAGCCCAAAGACGAGGCTGATGGGAAGAACAAAACGCCTCCAGCAAGTCCATGTGTGGAGTTTGTTCCGATTGAGTCCCAAAATGAGCCTCCTGAAACTGCACTGTCACTTAGCGTGAGTTACTCTTCTGTTGTTTGAAGGTACTTCTGCCCTAAAATATTCTTAATGAGCACATGCAATAGATAGCCATTGTTCCAATAGTTTTTGAATATTTTAGAATAATAATATACTGTGTGATTTGATTTTGGCCTTTTAGGACATTTAAGACAAGTTTTCCCTCTAAAATGTAGGTGTTCAGGGTGAAAAACAGTATTTTAAATATTAACATTTACAGAATTCTAAAGACTGGAAATCAAGACAACAATTTTAATCATTTGGATTGTTTAAAAAAATATATACACTACCGGTCAAAAGTTCGGGGTCAGTAAGATTTTTTATGTTTTTAAATGAAGTCTCTTCTGCTCACCAAGGCTGCAATTATTTAAAAAATAAATAAATTAAAAAAATTTAAAAAAAAATTAAAGAAAACAGTAATATTGTGAAATATTATTACAATTTAAAACAGCGGTTTTCTATGTGAATATATAGTGAAGTGTAATTTATTCCTGTGATCAAAGCAGAATTTACAGCATCATTACTCCAGTCTTCAGTGTCACATTTTTTTAATTATTATAATATGAAATTATTATAATATGATGCTCAAGAAACATTTATGATTATTATCCATGTTGAAAACAGTTTTTTACATTTTTATTTCAGGATTCTTTGATGAATAGAAAGTTCAAAAGAACAGCATTTATTTAAAATATAATCTTTTCTAACATTATAAATGTCTTTACTGTATAACTTTTGATCAATTTAACTCATCCTTGATGAATAAAAGTATTTTCTAATTTCTTTCCCCCAAAAATAAAAAATACATTTTTACTGACCCCAAACTTTTGAATGGTAGTGATTAATGTTACAAAAGCTTTCCATTTCAGATCAATGCTGTTCTTTTGAACTTTCTATTCATCAAAGAATCCTGAAATAAAAATGTAAAAAACTGTTTTCAACATGGATAATAATCATAAATGTTTCTTGAGCATCATATTATAATAATTTCATATTATAATAATTAAAAAAATGTGACACTGAAGACTGGAGTAATAATGCTGTAAATTCAGCTTTGATCACATGAATAAATTACACTTCACTATATATTCACATAGAAAACCGCTGTTTTAAATTGTAATAATATTTCACAATATTACTGTTTTTTTTTATTTTATTTTTATCAAATAATTGCAGCCTTGGTGAGCAGAAGAGACTTCATTTAAAAACATAAAAAATCTTACTGACCCCGAACTTTTGACCGGTAGTGTGTATATATATATATATATATATATTTTTTTTTTTAGGTAGGAAATAAAACAAATCTGGATATAGTTTTGTTGGAAAGTTGTTAATCTTTCCTTCCTTGCAACATCCAATTTGTGTTTTAAAAATAGTTTTTAAATGAAAGGTATATTTCATAGTAAGATAATAATTTACATATATTATTTTATATTTACTTCAAATGAAAATATTTATTTATTTAAATTTTTTTTTTTTTTTTTGCTGCTGGAAAATCCCTCTTAAACTGATAGCTGTTTTGGTACAGGATATAGAGCTGGTTTATAGATGGTCTGCTCTGAACTTTGCAAAAATGATCATTAGCTGGTCTATAGCTGATAGCCCACGTTGGACCAGCAAGACACCAGATACCAGCTTGTCATACGGCTTGAGCATTTTGAACATGGTAGCTGGTCAACCAGCTAATGACCATCTTAACTAATGATCATCGTCTAAAACAGGTCTCCATTTCCTCTCCATGTAGCTCATTGCTGTAACAATTGAGATGTTAAAGAGATCACATCTGTGATTTTACTGATGTAGTTTTGAACATCTTGATTTCCACGTCAAATTATAAATCCCAAATTTGAATTGAATTGCTATTTCGCCCCTTTAACGGGTTGTCTCTCTGTGTGCAGGAAGCTTTAGTGATGAGACGGCCTGATTTCATCCAGCGCTCTCAGGCCAGAGTTCGAGCCCTGGAGTGGAGGTCGCAGGAGAGGCAGAGAGCCCAGATCTCCCCCGAGAGCCCCGAGCGAGGTGTGCAGCACATGCTGTCAGCGAGCCGGAGGCTGGAACACTAGCATGACATTCATACATGTTCAAACCCAGTCGAAATGAACAACACTTTCATGTCCTCGATATTCAGACAGACTCTGTGTATCAAATCGGCTTCTGAAATGAGAGCAGGGAATTTTCAGAACACTGGAGAAACAATATCAGTGACTGTCATACAGCCAGTGTTAAAAGACAGGAAATATCGCCCCCATCTGGACAGACATTGGCTTTAGTGTGTGTGTGTGTGTGTGTGTGTGTGTGTGTGTGTGTGTGTGTTTATATCCCGGTGGGGACTTCAACTTGAATGCACACAGACTCATGGGGACTTGTGTCACTGTGGAGAAAACAAGCTTATAAATCATACTGAATGAGTCTTTTTGAAAATGTAAAAATGCAGAAAGTTTACAGTGATGTGTAGGTTTAGGGGTAGTTAGTGTAAGAGGAGAGAATATACAGTTTGTACTGTATAAAAACCATTACGTCTAATGGAGAGTCCCCACAAATATAGCAAACCATACCAAAGCAGTGTGTGTGTGTGTGTGTCCCTTAATTGTGATAAAATCACTGGCCTCTTGATGTTTATTGCAGCACCCAGACAGAATCTGAATGGCTTTTAACGTGGACAACTGAATGCATATTCAAATTTGACAAAAAATAAAAATAAAATAAAAAGTCTGGCATGCACAGTTTGGGCCTGATTATCCCTGTTTTTCAATTTACTGCAAATATTTTTAGCTGAAGACTTGCATCTTGTGATAAATAATGTTATTTTTTAAATTGAGAGTTGAGTAATAATGTAAGGGTCTGCTAATTTATTTTCTGAGTTCTGGTGTCCAAAACAATCTGAAGTTGATGGTTGAGCAATATTTAATCATGGACTCTACTGTTTCTTCGGTATGATTTTATCATTGAATTAGACTGTACCTATTCAGAAACCTCATTTATAGTGTGTGTGTGTGTGTGTGTTTGTTCTGCAGAAAGCCTTTTGAAATCCAAAGACAGAAGCATCATGGGAAAGGGTCTACATCTGCGGTCCAGGAGGTAAAAGAACATGCCAGTTCCTGTTCTGAAAAACACCTTTCCTGCTTTATTTCTCTCGCACAGACACAAACACCTGTATCAGTTCTATCTGTATTGAAGGTGTTGTGTGTGTCTGTGTGGCTGCAGGGTTTTGCCGCTCTGATTGTGCTTTTCACAGCTTGTTTATTTTGGTGCCGCTGAATAAAACCTTATCCGATTAGATCTGGTCTCACTGTGCTTCCAAATTAAACCTCTTTGATGCACGGCTGGATGGGTTCTGCACGAATGAGTGGCCATGTTCAGGAGTTTGATTTAAGGTGTGTGACTGAATAACACAGGCAGTTTTGTCCGATAATGTTATAAATATTCACTGTCTATTTCTTAAAATTCTTAAAATATACTATTATTATATAATATAATAAATTAATATATTCTGATCTCAGAAAAAAAAATTTGTTTTTAGTTAAATGTTTCATTCTTGTTTCTTTTTAAGCAACAACAAAAATATACTATTTAAAGGATTTCTTTTTTGCCAGTGAGAAAATACCTGTAGCAACCTCCCAGAATACCCCCAACAACACCCTAGCAACCACCGAGAAAACCCCAAAACATTCTGGCAACCCGCAAAATAAAAATAAAACACCACAGCAACCCCCCAAATACCCTAGTAAACATCTAAAATACCCCAACAACACCCTTGCAACCACCCAGGACAGCCCTGGCCCTACAACATTCTAGAATGTTGACCCAAAATATCCTAGAAACAACCCAGAACAACTCAACGTCATTCCGGCAAACCTTGCAAAATACCCCCAAAACCCTTGCAACCACCTAACATACCCTAGCCACCCAGAACACCCCTGGCCCTACAACAAACAGGCAACCACCCAAAATACCTATAAACTCCAAGAATACGTCAAAACAACCATAGCAACACCCTAGCAACCACCAGAACACCCAACAACATTCTGGGAACAACACAAAATACTCTTAAAACTCCAAGAATATCAAGAACAAAATCATCTATCAACCACCTAACATACCCTAGCAACACCATAGAAACCATCCAGAACACCCAAAAACATCCTAGCAACCACCTGGAATTCCCCAACAACACTCTAGCAACCACCCAGAACAACCTTATTGTGCATGTACATGTTCAGCGCATGTACAATTGCCACTTTCTTTATCAACACTGCCTTTTCCTATCTATTTTCTCTGTGCATCAGTGCTCATTTAGAAACAGCAGCTAGTGTGTCAAGCATGCTAACCCTGAGCTTTGATTGACAGGAATTATAACCAGCTCCCTGAAGTGATGAAGAGGAGAGAGGAAGAAAAGAGAAAAAAAGACGAGGAGAAAAGAAAACTGGCATCTCGGACCAACAGGCTGCGGGCAGAGCTCTTTAAAAAGGTACGCGGCGCTCAGTGTGTGGGATTGAATCTTTGAGTCTGCGTTAACTGGTTCAACAAATGAGATTAATTCTCAGCATTAATCCTGAACGTGAAGCTTTTCCAATATGCCGTCACAAGGTATTCGGTTATCTTAACAAAATTCTTCTAATTCCATCGGACCGGAGAAGGACGACTTCTCTAAACCCTTTCCACCCCTATCGGGATTGATTTTGCTCGATGCATTTTGTTCCTAAACACCTCTTACTCTTACAGTCCCTGACAGAGAGCCATGTTCAACAGTGTCAGAAAACACACATTTCTAGGCCCGTCTTCACATTTGCACATCACTCGGACTAAAAAAGCTTTTGTTTTTGTTCATGTGATTATTTGCAGTGTTTGGTTAGTGAAGCATCACTATTACTACTGCTGTT
The DNA here is from genome assembly GCA_031834385.1 of Semotilus atromaculatus. Classification (NCBI taxonomy): domain Eukaryota; kingdom Metazoa; phylum Chordata; class Actinopteri; order Cypriniformes; family Leuciscidae; genus Semotilus; species Semotilus atromaculatus. The sequence goes on from JAULUF010000012.1 coordinate 18,916,700, forward strand.
TGATTTGAATAAATCCTTATAACGTGTCCAAACCAGGTGCACACAGTCAATCTGAATATATTTATGTCAGGCATGTGTGTGTCTTTTATTAAAGCTCATAGAAGATTCTCAGGAATACTTGATTCTGGTCAATCTTCATAAAAAATACCATGTTGTTGGAAATTAAACTGTAATATTATGATATCCTTTGAAGAATCCTTAAGTACCATATAAATACATGGTAATCATTCAGCACCACAAAAAAAAAGTTATTTAAACTCATACTGATAGACCCCATTATTAAACAAAAACTGCACTTTACTAGAAGTAAATATCTGATACAATTGAATTAAATGTATATGCTCTTTATTTTAAACTCTGGGAAGTGAATTAAGTTTGGTTGCAATCCCTACTAAAGCTCTTAAAATCTTAAAATTAATCTACTAATTCACTTCTCATTTCCATCAAAAACAAATAATATAAATATATAGCCTACATATTAAAGAAAATTGCAATTTGAAGACACATTTATAACGTCATATATAGTACAATTATTTATATATACATATTTTGTATGATTTGCTATGAAGTAATAGCACTGTTCAATCCTCCAATGACCTCAATCAGGGTAAAGTCCTACTTTTCTTCCACCAGATGTCGCTATAGGCCAGATTATCAGTGTATTAGTCAAAAAGCAAAAAGCATATTCACTTACACACAAAAATGTCATGTGGCAACTCTTTCAACAGTTTCATCATGATAGTATGCTGTTCTAAAATGGTCAAAGTTTCATCCTCTGCTTTATATTTCATATTCTGGCTTTATGAGGAAATAAGAAAATAACATTTAGTTATTGATTATGATGATGGGGTGGTAATGGTGTGCATCATGTTGGTGTGCATGTAAGAGACGAATAATATGAAAATATTCTCTGTGTGTGTGTGTGTGTGTGTGTGTGTGTATGTGTGTGTGTGTGTGTGTTTTGAATGTTCTCTGGTTGGCAGTGCTGTTAGAGCTTTATTGTGTGTGTGCGTGTGTGTGCGTGTGTGTGTGTGTGTGTGCGTGTGTGTGTGGAGCTACTGTTCACAGGAGCGAACACCCAGTTACTGCCAATGATACCACAGCACATGATAACAAACACACACACACTCACAAATATAGACAATAACATCATTGCCAGCCAATATGTGTGTGCCTGTCATGAGGTTGGATGCTTTTCCCAGGTTCCCTCTGTTTCTCTATCTTTTATTTGGGTGATTCTTCAATGTTACAAAACATTTTGTAAATGTTTCACAGAAGAGAAAAGTCTTAGTGTATGAAGAAAAACACGTAGAGAGAACCTTCAACACTCACAAGAGAAACAAAAGTTCAGATTGACTTTTGATATCTTCCTTAAAACTGCAATGATTGTTTTTTTTAAAAACAGCATGTCTTTAAAACATCCTATCACCCACACGTCCAGTATTCATTTTGATGTGTTTCAACGAAAACATTTGGCATGTCCAACCCATACTGACCACAAATTATGGACATTTGGAACAAAACTGACAAAATATTTTTTTTCTTTTTTTTAAGAAACTTCTGGAGCAGATTTTGCAGAGAGGAGGAAATCACTGACACCGCCTTGGACTCGTGTTTCTTCTCACTCCACAGTTCTCATGCCGTCCCTTGAAAAATATGACATGACAACGGTTATAAATGTTATGGAATAGCTCCTTCCAGAATAAAAGTGCCTCTGGATTACATCTATTCCCTCTATACTCTACGGGTCAAAAGTGTGGTCTTAATGTTTTAAAGAAGTCTCTTCTGCTCACTAAGACTGCAATTGTTGGATCAAAAAAATACAGTAAAAACAGTAATATTGTGAAATATTTTACAGTTTAAAAATAAGTGTTTATTACTGAAATTATATTGTAAACTGTAATGTATTCCTGTGATGCAAAGCTGAATTTTCAGCATCGTTACTCCTTCAGAAATCATTCTAATATGATGATTTGCTGCTCAACAACATGTCAGAGTCTGCAAACTGCATCACATGACACTGATAAACACAGGAGGACATTTTAGGCCGGCAGGAGAGTCTATGGCTTCTGAGAGAGCCACAGACTGTTCACTCTGTCAAGACACACAAAAGAGCACATTACAGCTCGCTAAAGCCTGAAATCCAAAGAACGGGACATGTGAAGACATCTTAGACACGAGGGACTGTGATCTTGCTCTCAGCCTCGCAGTCGTACGTTCTGCGGGCTCATTATGACATCAGTAGCCTTTCTCTGTCCGTGTCTCCGAGCCATTAGCCGGGAGCAAAAGGAATTTGACCTCATCTGAATAGGAATGCATCTCTAATGGAGCTGTTCGCTCGCGCGGAGTGAAAGAGGCTTTTGTCCTCTCTCAGAACGAGCCAAGACTGTCCCACACGTGCCTGCTCAGACGGGACACGACTGTGCAAGAGTCTACGAGATATAAACCGAAGTCTTGCAGTAAAACTGGATTCGAAAGACCTTATATTATGTCTTTTATTGTGTTTGGTGAATGAACTAATTATTATTTTTTTTTTAGATCAAAACATTACAAGTGTGCTGGAGTCAAATAATGTATCTTTCTGTGTGAATGGCATTTAGGCCATAATTTACGCAAGTACAGAAACATAGGTGCGAATACCCAAATTTTTTTTTATTATTTTTTTTTTGCATTTATATCTCCTTCTGGAGATGTTATGCAGGTACAGTAAAAATAGCTATAAATATGCTGAGTTTACTGACCGTTTTTCATGTTTTATGCCTGAGATTCCCAAACTTCTTTTACCAGCGAACCCCTTGACCTAAAAATAAAGTCCCTCTGATCATTTCATTTAATATTACAATAATTTTACAACACATTTTCATTGGTTCTTTGAAGATTGTTAATAGTTTCTGACTTAATAGTTAATAGACATGGCATGAAGATAAACAAATAAAATATGTAATCTTTTTTTTTTTTAAATGTTTTATTTTGATTGTTTTTATTTTCACTTGTTTTTTTATTAAATTATTAGCTATTCATAAACTCATGAACCTTATTTCAGGAGACCCTGTTTTATTAATTCTTAACTTGGCGGTATTATTTTAGTACCATTGAGATACTATGACAGTTTTTAAGAAAATTATGAGTATTTCATTTCAGTTAGAGTTAATTTTATTTCAATAATAAAAGTTTTCTTTTATGGTTTTTGGTTAACTATAATAACCCTGGTTCATCATGGCACAAGACGTTATGTAATGGCCAAAGACATCCATCTGTGCAGACAAAATTATATTTCTATAATATATTATATTAATATTCACTTTCTTGTGTCCTGCACGAACAGCCAAAGAGTCTCCATTTAGATGCCAGTGCTGACAATTCAGCGTTCTGTTTTAAAATAACATTTATACCTTCAAATATTCCTGCTAAACCTTTAACACATATCTTAAAGCATATTTTTTCTTCTAGGCCAACTAAATTTAGAATCTTTTCTTAACGTCATGAGGAATATTGATGTGTTTTTGCAAGAGGCTTTTCTCAGTATTCTGGGCTTTGAGTTTGATGATAATAAATTTGACAGGATTGTAAAAGCACAATCCTAAATAACAGGAAATTGAATACATTTCGGCTGGATGGATGGATGAATATTGCTCTAGAGAAACTTCTTCTGGCCTGGGATGAAGAGCCGTGATGAATCATAGTGGGATGTTGATGACTACAGCGAAACACTGACCTACAACCAGAGCGAACCGCGTAAACCCATAAATCGCCTTTTCTCAGAGAATTATTGTGGTTCTTAAGATACAAAAGGGTTTTACACACTGATCAAAATGACATGCTGCATGAGTAATAGGATATCTCAAAGGCGTTTGTGAAACCAGAGACACTGTTGTCTGGGATTGTAAAGTCTGTTCTGTTCATATGGACCCGATCACCCCTACTGAGGGCTGAATATGGCTATACCTGGAGATATGAGAACCAGACCCTCCAGTTCACTGGTTCAGGTGAAAAAGAATAGAGACACCACAAATAATCCATCATACTGCATTTCTTAGCCTACAGGTTTTTCTCCACAGCAGTGAATGGACGGCACAGGTGAGAGCATGCAAATGAAGTATATAGGACATGTATATGTGTGTGCACTGACCCTGCTTTCCCACAGGAGCCCGTCTGAAGGTTATTTCACTCCTGAAGACAGCTGGTACATTGACCCCGAGACGGGATAGGACGGGACATCTCATGCCTCTGAATTAGGTCTGTTTCCTCCAACAAAGAGCAGGGCTCATGATGGCCATTCTACCAAATGGGGGCCCTTTGTGTTCCTCATTAACATGAGTAAGTAGCTAAGTAGTGACTTCAACAATGAAGAGCTGATGGTAGATTTTTACTACAGGAAATTCCCTGAACACACACACATGTGAAGTACTCGATACGTTTTCCCCGGGAAAATCAAAAGGATGTGAGTTTTAGGCGTGAAGGGAAAGAAAAGGGATTAATTCAAACTAGCCTCATAGGCAGAACTATATTGTCTATTGTCCCAAATATAGGCCATTATAATCAAACTATCATAACAGTGAATATTTTACCTCGTCGGTCGACATGATGCCGGTGAATTGCAGCGCTTTGAAAAATATCCACACACTAAATGCTTTCTTAACTGCAGCTTTTTCACCTCTGCCATTGTTGTGTGTTTATTGTGTTACTGAGGAAAGCGTGCAGCACACATCATGTAAACGTCAATCTCACCTATGTTTCATCCGTCATCACGCCGCGCAAAGTCTCTGCGTGAGTTCTTGTTTTTAATATGTATAAAGGATAAAGCTAGTGAATCAAAATGAGCAAGAGTTCTGTTCTCCCGAATATCAGCACATTTGCAGATATCATATTGATTTTATATAACAGTTCAATAAACAAGAAGTTAATTTAGGTTACTTACAGTAGACTCCAGAATATTGTCAGTTTTTGTTCTATTTCGCCAAAGAAAATAATTCTAAACAAATCCACAGCAGAGCCATCGCACATCTCAGAAATACACAGTGATGTTTCTGAACAAATCCATGTTTTGAACAAATCATTGTAATACAGAAGGAATCAGCCGTTTTGAACAAATCGTTTGAATGAACGATTCAATGATTCACTCGTTAAGACAATGAGTTGCCGCCACCTACTGGTGGTTTAGTTTTATTTAAAAGTAGCCTATAATTTCATTATTATGGTTAAAGAGATATAATGCGTAGATAGAATACTTTTTATAAATAGACTATTACAAGTGAAATATGAGATACCATTGTATATAACAAAGAAAATAAAGTATTGCAGTCACACTTCATGAAATGCTTGTCTGTCTTTTTTTCTTATAAGGGGTCTCCAACTGTTTGAAACGGGCCTCCAAAAAAGAACTGGACGGCGTCTGGATGTTCGTTAAAAGTATAACTCTGCAAAGGTATTTCCAACTTCTTTTTACTTCTAAGCAAAGAACGAAAAAGAACGGGGCATTGAATCACTTGATTCAGAATGACTCATGAACAACTCAGGAAAAGAATAATCCTGGTGGACAGTGACATATGGACACTGAGAAAAGAGCTGGTGCTGCATTATTGCTGTATGCTGTATATTATGAGAACATTAGTGTTTTTTTGGACTTGGATGCATGTAAACCTACTGTAGAAGACCTCCAAAACAAAATTAGGAAGTGGGGCACTTTAGGAATGGTCCTCTTTTTGTCCAATTAATTTACAAGAACTGTCCATCATTTAAGGGAGATTTAGGCAAGGAAGTGCAGAGGAACCCAGAAACATGTTATTATGTCATATACTTACATATAAACTTATTCCTTTATGATAGTCATTCCTGCTTTAGCATTTCATTAAATAGTTCTTGGAGAAAAGCTAATCACTGTCTAAATGGGGGTTTGATCGATGTTAAAGTCTGTTTCTTTATTTCCAGCTACAGGACAGTCTTTGAGGATGTGTTTCAAATGGATTTCTGCTGTCTCTTGGATCCATTCCTGTCAGGCTTTTTGAAATCGGGGTAATGCAAGAACAGAATGATGAAATCACACAGTATTTTGCTCTTTGGAAATGAGATTTTCCCTCATGTGGCTGCACAGCAAACGCTGTTGGTGTATTGTATTCGGATGGTTCCTGCATGTGTAGTCTGAGGTTTTGCATGTTGTTTGTGATGTGCAGCTTTTGAATAATGCACAGGTTCATCATGGATGTGTGGTTTTTTCATGTTTGTGCTGCAGTAAATCAGGTCAGATTCACAAACTGTGTGTGCAGTGCAGTGCATGCTGGTCCAATACTGCTGCACTGTGAGTTAGCATTATTCAATTATTTATTTAAGGCCATCATTAGAGGTCATTCACATGACATGACGCATTACGTGGCTCTGAATTACGTGTCATGTTGAATCAATTGATATATTTTATAATATTCTATTCTTGGTCCTATACTAATTATGGGATTAAATGGCATGATGACCATTTCAATTTATCATTATCCTTTAATTAAAACATAAATTACTGCACTAGATTAAACTGATCAATGCCGAGTTCGTTGCCCTTTCAACTCACTGTCTCACTCATAAAATAATATTCATAACATGTAGGGTTTAGGGTCATGCATTTCAGAGATGTGTTATCTTCTGGCATGGAAAACACAATAACTCTCATTAATAACATCTACAACAACATTATATAATGATTAAAGATCAATTATTATTATATATATATTTTTAGAGGGTCTGTTAAGCATATTGATTGTCAGCGAAGATTAATGAGAGTTATTATAACTGTTTCCGCCGTTTCTGATCTAGGCAGCGTTTTTACACTTATCCAAAAACAGAGGCGTCAGGACATCGTCGCGCTCGCACACACACACACACACACACACACATACACACACGCGCGCGCGCGCAGACCGTTGCACGAGGCTGCCCGAGTGCCCGAGTTTATGTGGCTCGTGCGCTCATGGAGAGCTGATGTGTGGCGCGCGCGTCTTAACGCTCCTGACGCCCTGAGAGCCTCTCAGATTTCAGGAAGTGTGTGAAGTCCTCAGCCGCCGTGTGTCTGCCGTCGCTGCTCTATATTATGGTCGTTCTGCCGTGATCCGCGCGGATTCCCGTCGGGCACCATGTCCAGCCGGTACAGCCCGAAGCGTGCGCTCCTGCCCGCTTTCTGCGCGCATGTTGTGTCCGTGCTGACTGTCTGCTGCGCCGGGAGGCTCTTTACAGCAGGTAACACACATTTAAGTGTAATTGCTTTATGCACTTATAACTTTCACATGACTGTGTGGCTGCGACTCAAACCTTTTGCGCTGCCTACGTAGTCAAGCAGCAGTTTTGGGCATCATGGGCACACATAAGTGAAACCGCACAGTTGTTTCTTTAAGACACTGTTTCTACCTCATCTGACCCGTAAATGTTTGGACTTTGACAAGTAGCCTAATTTAGAAGTTTCCACATCCAACATACTGCCTACGAGCTCACTTGGATTGGTCAGTTTGTTTAGGGAGCAGATTAAGTCTATTTTTCTCAAAGCAGCGCAACTGATGAACTGTTGCACATTTTGTATGAAGAACATGCTCTGATGTTTCTCCAGAACAACAACTTTAGGGAATTTTTGTGCTTTGTTAACAGAGGCAATAACAGAACATATTTGTGTTTTGCTGGTGGTTTCTATTTTTGATAACTTTGTGGTTTGTCCGTAGTTGTACACTATTTGGTGATGATTCCATGGCATATGCTGAATGTGGTTGAATGTCACAAAAATCTGTCATACTTGAAAAATAATTTCTTATTTCTTTTGATTTTGATTCTCCAGGAAAATGCAGCTTATTAGGGGCAATAGGATATATACACTGTTTTTAATTTTTAATTTCTCCCTCAAATTCTCATTACAATAATGCAAAAAACTTATTTTCATTACTGTAATGCAACAGTTGCAGAGGTTTTACTTTAAGACAAGGAGTAACGAGTCTCTCTCTCTCTCTCTCTCTCTCTGTCTCTCTGTCTCTAAACACATCATCACTGGTAAAGTGCTCTTAATTATCACAGAAAACAATCAGTCTCTCTTTGCCTCCTGATGCTAAATGTGTTTGTGTGTGTGTGTGATGACTTTATTATTGTGTGCTCTGCTGAGATAATTGCATGTAGACGATCATTAATTGTTAAAAGCTCATTCATCATAGACACGGTAACTGATATGAAATGAGCGGGTTTGGTGGACGCAGTCAGGGTGATTATATGATGTGAGCGCAGGGGCTGAACTAATGAAACAAACCCGCTGCATGCAACAGTGGCAGATTTGATGAATGACACAACGTTTAGGGCGACATGGTGCTTGATCAGCCACAGATACCTTCATTAAATCAGAGCACTTATACAAAACAGGTGTGCTGGGGAGGGGAGTCACTCTTACCGTCTTAGTTTACAGTATAGTTGGTTACTGGTACTGATGTAAAACTATGGTAAATTAGCCACCATTGTCATCAAGAGCAGAAATTATGCAGAGAATGATTTGAAACATAATGTGCAGTGATTCCAATTAACGATTATTTTTTACTAAACAAAAGCGAAACTATGTTTGGTTGCATAACCTTTTATTATTTACATTAAAGTATGTTTAAAAAGTAAGTTTCTATTAAAGTGCCCCTATTATGCTTTTTGGGAAATTACATTTCATATAGTGTGTAATATAGCTGTTTGTGAATGTAAAAGGTCGGGAAAGTTTCAAAGACAAATGGAGTTATTGTCTCCCGAAAGAAAGAAGTGACTCTGAACTGCCTGAAACGAGTCGTCAGTAAGTCTCACTTCCTGCTGAACCTGCGTATGTTTGTGACACATTTGCATAATGCCAGTCTCTGGTCTTGATTGGCTGTCGGTGAACAGCGTCTGCTTTGACCCGCCCTCACACACTGTAGTTTATCTGAGACTGGAAGAGTTCGGTTCGTGTTGATCATGTCGAGAAGACGTTGTTTTCTGCTAAAGAAAAGTAAATCCACTTTGATTTCCAAAGGATGAGGACTCTAACCCGAATTGATACGGTAAAAGCAACGCAATCATTACTGTATCAAGGGCTGAGAAAGAGCTGAAATTCAGATCCTCAGTGTTAATGGGTGTTTCGTTTATGACTCGTGCTGTAAGTGATCGACCAATCACAGCAGAATTGGCCATCTGACCAATCAGAGCAGAGGAAGCTCACAGAAAGGAGGGGTTTAGATAGACCGAATCCTTGATCAAACCATTTCAGACACTGTGAGAAAAGAGCTGATGCTGCAATATATTTGTTTTTTTTTAGCTTAAATGCATGTAAACCTATTGTAGAATACAAAACCAATATTAGGTACCTTGCATAATACGGGTATTTTTGGGATGGTTCCTGACTTTTTGTCCGATTACAAGAACTGTCCTAGTCATTTGTGAGTCATTAAAGGGAGATAGAGGCAAGGAAGTTCAGAGGAACACAGAAAGATGAGTGTGGAAAGATGTGAGGTGGAAGTCAAGAGAAATAACAGAGAGACAGACACGAGGAAGAGAGATGAGCCCGTCACAGTGGGGTGTAAAACCAGAACCCGTTGATGTGACAACAAGGTTACAGAGACACACGATCAAAGCAGCGCTGCTACCAACATGTTCTGAGAGAGGATGTCGACTACTGTGTGTGTGAACACTGTCCTTGAGTCTTCTACAAACGCTCACTTTCCCTCCAGACGCAGCGTGTGGGAAACCCAGAGAGTTCATTCCCACTTCTGTGACTGTGTTGGCATGTTTATAGTTAAAGTTCAGCAAAAGATGAACACTTTCTGTCATCATTTACTCACCCTCGTGTCATTTCATGTGCTTGAATTTATTTCTTCTGTGGAACACAAAAGGGTCCAGAGTGCTTTTACACACACACACACACACACACACACACACACACACACACACACACACACGCGCGCGCGCGCACACACACACAAACACACACACACACACACACACACACACACACACACACACACACACAATTATCAAAGAATCCAAAAAAAATTACTAAATACTATAAAAATGTTTATTGACCAGCAAATCATGATATTAAAATGATTTCTGATAGATCATGTGACACTGAAGACTGAAGTAATGATGCTGAAATATTTGCATAGAAAACATCTATTTTAAATTGTAATAATGTTTCACAATGTTTCATCAAATAAATGCAGCCTTGGTCTGCATAAAGTCATATTGAATTCATATGATAACTTTATAAGAGGAAAAGCCCAAAACTTTCTGTCATTATTCACTGGAAATCTTCCCTGTATCTGTGAAATCTCAGTCACGGTTTTGAATGCATCATGTCGCAGTCTGTCACATAACAAGTGAAACCCAATAGCTTATGACTTCAGGACTCTTGAAACATTGTGCACAAGTTTAATGGACTATTTTATGTTTGGTTTTTTTGTTGTTGTTTTGCGAACACATTAATTGCATGGAAAACAGAATCTCTGATATTCTTCTCAACATCTCCTGTTTGTGTTTCACAGAAGAAAGAAAACCAATCATTTTTGGGTGCACTGTTCCTTTAAGATTTTCATGCACTCGCTTCCTCTGGGAAAGTATCTTCCCACAATCCCCCCTGGTGTGAAACACGCATGGCAGGGACAGGAAGTGTTTGCCTGGCGGCCGTTGTTAAAGACTAATAAGTGAACTGATCAGAACAGGTGTCTCCCCGCGGTCTCACGAGGCCTGTGTTGCAGGAGTCCAGCATGTGCTTCTGCATGACGCCTGCTGGAGGCTGGAAATGACTGGAAATCCTTAGTGGTGGGCTTTTATGAGCTGGCGTCTGCAGAGATTGTTCGTTTTATGGGTATGATCAGTTGTTAAATGCAGAAGGGCATGGAGATGCCATTCGGAAGCATCTGTTATTTTGCATTATTAAACTCAAAAAGAAATCAAAATTGACCTCATTTGTTTCTGTAATGCACATTTCTAGTCTTGTTGCGTATCATTCATCAATGCACACTATTCGTTGTCAACCAATATGGTGTTTGTATGTTTTTTTTTAATAGACAATGTAAGAGAGCAGAGTGGCTACTGATTTAATGCTCATATATCAATAAGTGTTTGAGATTTGGTGTTTATGCCTGCTTGACTTTGAATCACTGTACCGTTCGAAAGTTTGGGGTCAGTAACATTCATTCTTTTAATAAGCAAAGATGCATTAAATTGATCAAAAGGTAACAAAATATTTTATAACTTTATATTCATCATAGGGTCCTGAAAATCATGGTTTTGGGCTATACTAAAATATGAAGCAGAACAACTGATTTCAACATTGATAATAATCAGAAATGTTTCTTGAGCAGCAAATCATCATATTAGACTGATTTCTGAAGGATCATGTGACACTGAAGACTTGATGCTGAACATTCAGCTTTCATCACAGGAATAAATTACAGTTTTAAATACAGTCAGTTCTAAAAGTATTTCACAATATTACAGTTTTGACTTTATTTTTGATCAAATTAATACAGCCTTGGTGAACAAAAACATTCAAAAATCTTACGACCCCAAACTTTTGAAGGTATAATGTGTCAAATGGCTGCTTTATGTTGATTTTTAAAATGGTTTTTGATGCATTTATAGATTCTTAAGATACTTTTTTGGCTGTTTCATTTTTGGGTGAACTGTCACTTTCTGTTTGATTGCAAATTGCATTCTTTATTTCATGTAGAGTTTAACACTCGTACTGCCTGTTGGTTTTCGCCACAGTTCCAGGCGTACAGTACGTCAGCGGTCAGAGTGAGCAAACTCGTCTACAAACCCAGAAATGGATCATGGCAGAGCTGAAAACAGCTGAATGGGATTGAGTATCTGCTGGTGAATGCATGACTGCCAGAGAGAGTTTCAGGAGAGCCGGCAGCTGTTCATATCATACGCCGCTGGACTGTTGAGGGAGAGAAAGCAAGAGACACCCTGGAAAAACAGACAGTTGAGGGTGTGGGGGGTTAATGAAAGACAGACGGAGAGGAGGAGAGAGAGACAGACAGTTGCACACATGTATTAAACACTACAGAAGATGTCTGCACGCATGACTGCCTGACACCCACACACACACACACACACACACACACACACACACACACACACACACACACACAGAGAGAGAGAGAGAGAGAGCAGTCAAACGTTTAAACCCAACTGACCCCTTCCAGAGCATTTTACCTTCTCAATATGAAGATCAAGGCCAATTATGATTTCAATAAAGTGCAACATTGACCGCCCACCTCTTCGTTCAAGTGTATTTCTTATTCATTTCTCTACAGGGAACCAAACAGTCAGCTCTGAGATAAATCACAATATGAATAAATGTGAATGTCAAATATTCGATTTTGATTTGAACTGAAGAAGTACTGGTTAAAATGATTTAATTGGGAAAGAAGTTGAGAATAAAGACAAAGGCACAAAAGTGGAGACAATGAATGATTTTTAGTTTTGGCTGTAATTTTTTTCTGCCTGTGTCCAACAGTGTGCATGAACCGTTAAAACAGTCCTAAAAGCCGGTGTGAGCCTCAGGCGTGTCTGTGGGATCCGTCATGAAGTTATGATGAACATTTTGTGAGCTTACTCTTGGTTTTAATTATAAATGTTCAAGGTGGTGTGTTTCAAAGGAGCATTATAAATTCAGAGGTCTGAGAAGTAAAAGCTGTTTTTCCACTTGAAAGTGGAGAGTCAGCATGAAGTCACAATGGATCTTATTTACTTTCTTCTTAATGCATTTTTTCTTTTTTCTTTTTTTTTTTACTCCATGAATCCTTCAGCACAAATTATTTTGAATATTAAAATAGATAAAATCTATTATCTATTGTATCCTAGTTTCTTTTCCTTTCTGGCTATTAAATAAAATAAAATGGTCAGTTTCAAACTCTTTTTATTATATCCAGAATTTTACAAAAACACATTTGTTTGTAATATTTAATTCTGGAGGCATTATTGTAGAATTCAAGTTGTAGAGATTTCTCTAAAAAGCTGAATTTAATTTATATATATATATATATATATATATATATATATTTAAATTTAATTTTGTTTTAAACTTTTTTTTCGACTGAAATTTTCTGTTAAAGGGGTCACATGATGGTTCTAAAAATAACAATATTTTGTGTATTTGGTTTAATGCAATGAGTTTACGTGGTTTTAGGTTAAAAAAAGTAATTATTTTACACATATCATACATTATTGTTGCTCCTCTAGAACACTATGTAAACATAAATCCATGTCTGCATTTTTTATCGTTGAAACCACAAAACAAGCGCTACAAACTCGCGTTTGAATAGTCAGTAGCAGATTCTTAAAATATGAAAACATGCTTATGAATATGAAACATGCTTATAGGCTGTGTCTGTGAGTCAGAAGCGCCAGAATATACATGCAAAGATGGAATTGCCCCAGTTTTTATAATCAGCCTTTGTGTACCGCCGGCCTTGTACTCTCACGGGTTCTGGAAACAGTCCTCCTAAAAATGCGCAACAGTCGAATATTTTGGTTGTACTGTTCTGGAACAGTGTTGTAAATAAAGCTTAACCACTGTTTTCTAATTGTGTCCTCTTTTGGAAGGCCAAACAAAGTAGTTATGCTTTCGCAACGAAAAACACAGCGTCTCCACGACAGGCGGCGCCGGCGGCAACAATAATACTGAGAGAATAAAAGTCCCTCCTTCTTTATCTGCGTATACATTTGGCCGGTGTTATGAAACTCTGCGCCACACTGACTGGCGTGTTTGAGCGAAGGCATGGCTGAGCCTTAACTTTTACAAAGAAAATATCTTTGGGTTTGAGACTAACTCTGCAGATCTGCACTAACAGCTACATAACACACTAAAGAAAAAGGAAAACAAGAAATTGCATTACGTGACCCCTTTAATTCCCCAGGAGCCCCTAGACACCAGTTTGAAGCTCCCTGTTTTACAGCACCATTAACACATCATTGAATTACTTCTTTAAAGTTGTAACGACTCTTTAGACCTTTAGTGGTCTGCAAGTGTCCATTTGGCTCCATTATATCCTTCATTACGATTTAAACTCGACAACTTTTTATGATGGAATAAACAATTAGTTGCATTTAACTCAGTCAAGTTGGACAGAAGTAATTATGTTTCATTCCAGCTTTTTCTAGTTTGAGTTTCTCGTCATGTTTCAGGATGTAGCTGTGGTTCCCTTGATGTGGGGAGTCAAGGCCTGTGATGTGATTAATCATGAATCCAGTGCCTGCTCACCCGGCATCAGGGATCTTCTCTGGGATTAAACGCCCTCATACGGGACGTCTGCTGCATTTTGAAGGAGTTTCAGTCTCCTTCGCCACATCACGGACCTAAGCTGAGCCTTCAGCCTTCAGCATGGCTAATTTCCCCTCGTGTCCGTGAGGATGTGTAAATCTGAGGTCCTGGGAATCACGGATCATTGGGCCCTCTGATGCGTGCTCCTTAACTCACGGTTTAGGGGTCTCAGGGGGTCTTCATGCACGAGTGCAGCTCGCGGTGTACACAGGTGTGACCCAGAGACTGAAGCAAAAAGACCCGGTGGAGCTGATCCATCACTTGGATAAAGGTGTGAGAGCGAGTTTATCCAAAGCACGCTCGATCCGTCTTGTGTGGCCTTGAATATCTTTAGTAGAGCAGTTGCACAGCGGGGAGATAGTAGTGCACTTCAGACCCCATCACATTTTGCGTTGTTTACTCCATGTGGCTTAACTTTAAAGCAGTATATGCTAGTGCATTTATAAAAGTATTTTTTAGTAAATGTACACATGCAAAATCTAGTCTTTTAGGCCTGCACGATATTGGAATATTTTGTGAATAATATTGGAATATATTGCAATAATTCGTTTTTCTGCTGTTTAAATTGCAATATAAATAATACAGGAATTTTCACCAGCTATATTTGGAAAGAATTAATAATTCTAGTAAGATTTTGATGATGATTCTGTTGGGAAGGGAATCTGCATTGAACATTAAAATAATTTTAAAACATGTTTAGGGCTGAACATTTTGGGAAAGCTTGAAAGATTTGGGTGGTGATGCTTTATAGCAAACTACTTCAACCTTTTTCAGTAACTATCAAAAATTGCTATAAATTATAATAATTAAATGGTTTTTGTTGTGATTATTTATAAAGAAATATTAAGCAAAATAAGAAATATAATGTAACAATATTATTGTATTGTAAAATAACAAATAATCAAGTATTTATTAAAAATTATTTTATGGTGCAACTATAAAATGACAATGCTACTATTTGCATCATAATTTCTTCTTCAATTCAATATATCATGCATTTCTAGTGTCTTTGTCTTCCAGTGAAATTATCTGAAAAGTATCGCATCTTGTTTTCATACATTTTGTGTACTAAAATGCTCTGTAGAAAGGGAATTAATGAATGCAACTTTGTCTATCTTGTAATAGCATGTATCAAATAATGGTTTATAGGTGATGCAAATGTCGGAATGACATTTTGAATGTGCCTTTATTGCTTTTGTACATTGAAAATGTCATAAATAGTTTTAGAAGGCTGTGATATGTGATATAAACCAGAGAGAGAGAGAGAGAGACAGCAAGAGTAAGAGCGAGAGAGATAGAGAGAGCACGAGAGAGAGAGAGAGAGAGAGAGATGTGATTTTCATGTGGTCTGTAAGAATTTGAATCAGACTATTGTGTAAACTTGTGTATAAAATGATAGTGCTTTTCAGTGTAACTGTTGAAAAGAAGAGAATAGCAACAGACATCAGCTCTTGACATGTTTGACAAGCAAATGGATTGTGTTGATCCTGTAGGGATGATGTCATGATCTTTTTGAGCAGCAGAGAGGCCCATGTGACCTGGCTCCGTCTAAATGTCACGTGAGGTTATCTGTGTGGCTCCTGGCTCTTCTCAATGGGCATATGCTGCTGGATCAGTGTGCCAAGGGCAGGTGGCTCTAGAGACCTCAGATGTCCAGCAAACCCACCAGACCCCCTGCCCAAAAATACCCTGGATAAGTTGTTGTGTGCGTAGACACTTCTCAAAGGCCAGAATATGGTCAGGACTTTAGTAGTCAGAGGATTGCAGAGGTCATCCTGACCGCCCAGCAGGGGGCATCACTTTCACTTTGTCCTGCCCTGGGATGTCATCATGCCCTGTGGAAAGGTAACGTGTTTGAATACATTAATTCTTCATGCTCTTTTCTTTCTGTTCTATACACACTTTGTATTTTGCATGGTGTGCAACATTTACAGAAGCCCTGAAGAACGTGCAGGGCAAGGCAAGTTTATTTATATAGCACATTTCATACACAATGGTAATTCAAAGTGCTTTACATAGAAGAAATTAAAATAATCAAAAGAAATAAGAATAATTAAAACAGTTTAGAATAAAGAAATTAAAATAATCAAAAGAAATAAGAATATAAATTTTTTTTAAATCAAAAACAGTACAAACAGTTGGACGAACAGTGGCACAGTGCTCATTCAGTAAATGTACAGATAAACAGAAGTGTTTTGAGTCTGGATTTGAATGTGACTACTGTAGGAGCACATCTGATCTCTACTGTAGGAGCACATCTGATCTCTACTGTAGGAGCACATCTGATCTCTACTGTAGGAGCACATCTGATCTCTACTGTAGGAGCACATCTGATCTCTTCTGTAGGAGCACATCTGATCTCTACTGTAGGAGCACATCTGATCTCTACTGTAGGAGCACATCTGATCTCTACTGTAGGAGCACATCTGATCTCTACTGTAGGAGCACATCTGATCTCTACTGTAGGAGCACATCTGATCTCTTCTGTAGGAGCACATCTGATCTCTACTGTAGGAGCACATCTGATCTCTACTGTAGGAGCACATCTGATCTCTACTGTAGGAGCACATCTGATCTCTACTGTAGGAGCACATCTGATCTCTACTGTAGGAGCACATCTGATCTCTTCTGTAGGAGCACATCTGATCTCTACTGTAGGAGCACATCTGATCTCTACTGGAGGAGCACATCTGATCTCTACTGTAGGAGAACATCTGATCTCTACTGTAGGAGCACATCTGATCTCTTCTGTAGGAGCACATCTGATCTCTACTGGAGCACATCTGATCTCTATTGGAGGAGCACATCTGATCTCTACTGTAGGAGCACATCTGATCTCTACTGGAGCACATCTGATCTCTACTGTAGGAGCACATCTGATCTCTACTGGTGGAGCACATCTGATCTCTACTGCAGGAGCACATCTGATCTCTTCTGGAGGAGCACATCTGATCTCTACTGTAGGAGCACATCTGATCTCTACTGTAGGAGCACATCTGATCTCTACTGTAGGAGCACATCTGATCTCTACTGTAGGAGCACATCTGATCTCTTCTGTAGGAGCACATCTGATCTCTACTGTAGGAGCACATCTGATCTCTACTGGAGGAGCACATCTGATCTCTTCTGTAGGAGCACATCTGATCTCTACTGTAGGAGCACATCTGATCTCTACTGGAGGAGCACATCTGATCTCTACTGTAGGAGCACATCTGATCTCTACTGTAGGAGCACATCTGATCTCTACTGTAGGAGCACATCTGATCTCTACTGTAGGAGCACATCTGATCTCTACTGGTGGAGCACATCTGATCTCTACTGTAGGAGCACATCTGATATCTACTGTAGGAGCACATCTGATTTCTTCTGGTGGAGCACATCTGATCTCTTCTGGAGGAGCACATCTGATATATACTGTAGGAGCACATCTGATCTCTACTGTAGGAGCACATCTGATCTCTACTGTAGGAGCACATCTGATCTCTACTGGTGGAGCACATCTGATCTCTACTGTAGGAGCACATCTGATATCTACTGTAGGAGCACATCTGATCTCTTCTGGTGGAGCACATCTGATCTCTACTGTAGGAGCACATCTGATATCTACTGTAGGAGCACATCTGATCTCTTCTGGTGGAGCACATCTGATCTCTACTGTAGGAGCACATCTGATATCTACTGTAGGAGCACATCTGATCTATACTGTAGGAGCACATCTGATCTCTACTGTAGGAGCACATCTGATATCTACTGTAGGAGCACATCTGATCTCTTCTGGTGGAGCACATCTGATCTCTACTGTAGGAGCACATCTGATATCTACTGTAGGAGCACATCTGATCTCTTCTGGTGGAGCACATCTGATCTCTACTGTAGGAGCACATCTGATATCTACTGTAGGAGCACATCTGATATCTACTGTTGGAGCACATCTGATCTCTTCTGGTGGAGCACATCTGATCTCTACTGGTGGAGCACGTCTGATCTCTTCTGAAAGCTGGTTCCAGCTGCAGCTGGCATAGTAGCTAAAACCTTAAGTTGTAAAGTTTTGACACGATAAAGATGATAATTGGAACAAAAAAGTGTTTTACTGCTCAAGGCCATAAGAGAACCCTTTTTCTTTAGAAAGCCATCTATATTGCGCTTCAAAGAACTTAACGTTTTTTTGTGTGAGTTAAAGGTGGGGTATGTGATTTTCTTTTTTGTCCGTTTTTTCAAAATCACTTGAAATCCTATTCATAACCCACTTACAGCCACTGAGTTAGAAGCACTGAAATGAAAATTAAGCAATTTAATCATCTGTGGAACAGGCAGGACTCGAAAAACTCCAGCCAATCATTTCCAAGACCACCTAGAATCATTGGACAGTAAGTCCGTCAATCAAATGGTCGTACGATACCCCCTCCCCCCATACCCCTAGGTCAAATCAGTGCCAGTGTTGGAGGAAAGAAGGTAGGACCATTTGAGTTGTGTATTTTCAAATTCTGCCGGCTGTTTTGCAAATCCCATACCCCACCTTTAACAGATGATGCCAGTAGCAAATGCGCTGATCTAAAGAACCTCTAATGTAACATGGAGAGCATTTTAATATCAACATGAATGATTTGCAACCCTTTTTTCTTCTTTAATCTGATCCATCTCTGAGCGAAACAAGGACTTGATTTGATTCATCAGGAGGATTGTTGGGATTGTTAAAAGTGGATGTTAATTCAGTCAGATGGATCTTTTTCTAAACATTTGCTGCTCTTAATAATGTGGACTAGTTGTGCATAATAAGACCAAGAACATGTATTAAGAAAGAACATTGAGTCAATTGTGATTTCATGTTTACTGTAATTGCAATCTTTGACCGCAGCTCTTTGCTGATTCTGGGTTTATTACAAACTCTTATACTTATCATTCTCTCTCACTTGAAGATGATGATATAGGAGTAACCCACTACTTTGTTGCATGCAGAAATCACAGGTCTTGTATGGTGATCTTCTACAGGACAGGACCCTGATGTCTCCAGCAGACCTGCAGGGCCAGGTGTGTGTTGGTTTAGTGTCGTCTTGCAGGCTGAGCTGTTTGGACTGGAGGTCTGCCAGAATAAACACTCAAACCACGATCACAAGCGTTAATGAGATAAGAGCGCTTCGAGAATGATGTTCAGAGATGATGTTTCTAGAGCACTGATGCCAAGTCAGCCTCACTGTGGCGAGCAGGACGAGGCTGAGGGCCGTGTGAGAATGACGCGAGGCCGGTGGCGTGATTGATGATGAGTCTCGTATCTCTCACGGAGGAGCGGAAGCATAAAAGGAGGAGCGACGACAGTTGATGTTTTGTTTTATTATTGTGTGGAGGCAGTCGACCGTGAGGGACTGTCGTCTTTACTTTCTTTTTCGTATTTAATTATTATTAAAAGTGTTGATTGTCTCCTTCTTCCCATAACATCTAACCTCGTTACAATCACCGTTTACTGTTTCTCATACTGAAGGTTGAGATGCAAACATTTTCTTAACATTTGGATGGATGGATAGAGAGATAGAGTCGTTTAGATAGGGATAGATAGAAGTGTTGTTTGTTTGTCATTCAAAATACTAAATTCCTGTCATTTCAATCCTGTGAAGTCGATTCAATTCAAATTCATGCTTGAAAGGGAGTCAGTTTTTCAGTTCTGAATTTTGCTGAACTCATGATGAGCAGAGAAAAGCAAGAAAAAAAGAAATGGTATATACTCTGCTTCAAGCTTGCATGAACTGGTTCAAAGAAACACAAGGCTCTTTGGGGGTATTTTAGTAAATCCCAGTGTTTTCACTCCTTTATCCCAACATGATGTTAATGACACCAGTGATTACATTCATCTGTATCAGTTGATTATTTCATTATTCACAATAAGCCTGCACTCATGGATCCGACTGACAATTTCCTGTTTTCTCCCGCTGAAGATGGAGAAGGGCCTGTCATTGGGTGTTCCTCATCATCTGTCTCGGATTAACTTTAAGTCTTTTTCCTTAAGGCACACAGAAGACCTGTGTCAAATGTGAGGATGCTCAGGGCAGTTTGACGTTGTAGCGATGGGATCTTCATGCTCTCATGATGAACCTCTGGAGGCAGAAACCGTGTGTTTCTCTCCTGCATCTTTATCTCTCTCTCTATCTGGACCGCGGCCAGTGTTTTTTACATCGCGTCTGTTTGAGCTTTTTTCTATTTTTCTCTTTGTTCATGTGGAGAGTCATCAGCATGTCGCCTGTGGCGCTGTTTTTCATAAATAATCAAATGCAGTACAGCAGCGGGATATGAACATGCTGAGTGTCTGTTTCACAGGGAGATGCTGTCACAGAGCTGCAGGTGTTTTCAAAGGCAACCATTAGTGGTTAACTGGGTAGTTGGGGATCACAAACAAGATCTTGTAGAAGAGGGCAGACTTCCTGGAAAGACCAGCTAAGACCATCATTTCTGAAGCTTCCAATCAAAGGACCCTCAAAGCAGCTTTACAGAGATAACAGGACAATAATGTTGTAATAATATTGTTTAATATAAAATTAAATGTCCCCACAAATGTAAACTACAGGTGAAACTCGAAAAATTAGAATATCGTGCAAAAGTTATCATTTTGATGATTATGGCTTACAGATTATGAAAAACCCAAAATTCAAAATCTCAGAAGATTTTAATATTACATGAAATCAGTAAAAAAAGGATTTTAAATACAGAAATGTCAGCTCTCTGAAAAGTATAATCATGCATATGTATATAGTTATACAGTATATAATAAATATATTAGTTTCATCTTTTAATTTGAATTACTGAAATACTTGAACCTTTGCACGATATTCAAATTTTTCGAGTTTCACCTGTAGTTTACACTTGTGGAGACATTTAATTTTATATTCAACAATATTATTACAACAACATTATTGTCCTGTTATCTCTGTAAAGCTGCTTTGAAACAATCTGTATTGTAAAATGCTCTGTCTAAGTAAAGATGACTTGTCATCACTGAAGTTCACGTTGTCCGGCAGTGTTTTTATGAGAGGGACCCCTTCTTGCATTGAGCCTGAGATCAAGATGAGTCCTCTGGTTAGTGTTAGTTTAGTGCTGGTCTGACTGCTGGGACAGTTTTTCCATGCTGTAAAATGGAGCTTGTGAAATTGGTCAAGCACTAAGGGTGAATGGTATAATCAAAATGTTTTAGCTTGATATGAGAAACTTTATACAACAGCAAAAGTAGTAATGTTTGATGGAAGTTCTATTAATGTTTCACTCTTATGGCACTCGTTGTTTGTTTGTTTGTTTTTTCTACATATTTATGTGGTAATTATTATTTGAGTGAATAATTGAGTGAATTATTTTATACTTTAAAATGAAAAGTACTTCACATGTATTTATTCATTTTAGAAATATTAGCTATTCTATAAATATTATATGTACAGTATGTGTGTGTGTGTGTGTGTGTGTGTATATATATATATAAAACCAAAATACTGCAAGTTAAAGTCAAAATATAAAGTCAAAGTCACATTGCATACTTTTAACATTAAATAAAGCACATAAACAATACCTGAGATTATCATTGCCACACTTTGTGTTTGTTGTTCCAGTTTGTTGTTCTGTGTGTTTGGACAAAAACTCTGATTAACATGGAAAATATACCTTTTATCGCGTGCCGCGGACTCGCGGCGCGTGTAGTTAGGACACGGTGTTACAGTAATCCAATCTAGATGGAATAAAAGCATGAATTACTTTTTTCCAAAAAAAGAAATCGACAGAATAGGTTTTACTTTTGCTGATAGTTAAAGCTAAAAGAAGCATGATTTGACCACTGTATTTATGTCTTTCAACCCATCATCAATGGTTAACTCCTGAGATTTATTTTTGGTGTACTAGTACAATATGACAGACCAAACACAATTATTTCAAGTTTACTCATTAAGCTTAAGAAAATGTAAAGACAGCAGGCCTTCACATCAGACAAACAGGCCATAAGTAGGCTATACCTCCAGACAGTGTCATCTGTAGAGCAATGGAACGACAGTCCATGCTTCCTAAAAATAGAACCCAATGGGAGCATATATAATGGGAAAAAGAATAGGAGCTAAGATGGATCCCTGGGGAACACCGCACGATAAAGGAGCTGCCTCAGACCAATGTTCACGCAATGAACTTTAAAAGCAATGAACTTTTAAAGCAATGTTAACTTTAAAACTTCTATTGGAGAGATATGATTTAAACCATTCAAGCGAGCAAGAAGGTCAGCATGGTACAGTGTCAGAAGCAGCACTCAAATCGAGGAGCACAAGCCCAGCATAGTCCCCAGTGTCACCAGTAGTTAGCAACTTCGAAAGTGCCGCTTCTGTCGAGTGTAGTTTTATAAAACCTGATTGAAAGACTTCAAAGAGGTAGAATATGGATGCAGAATAGGGTCATGCATTAATATGAATAAGGCATTAATATGTGCTTTATAAGTACTAATAAACCGCCAGTATCCTGTAGTAATATGCATTCTAATAAGCAACTTAATAGTAAGAATTGGACCCTAAACTAAAGTGTGAGCAATATATTTTTTCTTTATTATTTAAATATTTATTTTATCTTTTTTATTTGTAATGTGATGGGCAAAAAGTTTGTTTCATGCCAAAAGTGTGACGTGCTCTTACAGACGTTAAGCTGGTCAAGTAAGGTAGTGGCTGGTTTAGTGGTTCAGGTGTTGAGGTCAAACCAACATACTAGAATCCAAATCACAACACACTGTATGCTTGTTGTTTTAGCCGGAAGAGACTAAACTTGGATGGGTTTGCTTCCATCCAGGGAAGGGCTGTGTTTTGTGTTAAAGGGGAGTTTTCACAACAGCAGATGAAAGATTTGGTGCTCCATTTGCAATGAAAGAAAAAAGACTGTGAGGAAATGGTTATTATTGCGGAGGCTGTCACTCGAGGATTTGTGTAAGACAGAAAACAGCCCCCTGGGTGTTCAGGAGGAGTGCTGGGCCCGTTTGCTTTCACTGTATTGCCGAGGCTTTAGAAGGGGTTTGTGGTTGCTATATTGAAGTGGTTGTGAGCCAAAAATGCATGATTAATTTTTGGAGATGTTTTCTCTCACATCCCCTCAGGTCCAGATGTCAGACAAAGATGCTGCATGTGAACTTCACTTCAGACTCCCACTGGAGATTAAACGCGGTTTGTTGCATCTTGGCGTTGTGAAGTTCTCAGACCTACAAGATCTGCTCAGACTTTTGGTTGAAATACCAGTTCTGACATTATGGGAAATCTATGGTCTTAGCTAGTTTAAAGTATACATTATATATGTATGTATATCACCATGAGCTACTTACTTTTTTAATTACTTTAGTAAGTCAGTTTTAAGTCTGCTGGTCTCCCTGCCTGAAAAGTGTACAAAATCCACCAAAATTTCAGCTTGACCAGACTGGAAGACCAGTTGAGACCAGTTAAGACCAGCTTGGGCTAGTTTAAGCCTAGTTTTCCCCCCAGCGGAGACCAAGATGTTATTGCCAAAGGAACTTTCTGGAGTGAGGGAGTTTCCTCAGAAGTGATGTCAGACTTTCAAGCATCTATATATTCTTTAAACTAACTTTAAACGAATTTCTGATGGTGTTTCACTTATTCACACAATGCCAGTGTGTGCATTCACCACAGCGCTTGCATCTTTCTTTCAAATCTAGAAACGGGATTAGATTTCTGAGCCACCGCTTCATGGTTTTATACCTTTATTATTCAGTCATTTGCTCTCATAAATCCAGTACAAAAGATCTGCCTATAAAGAACAAACACAAATAACATAGACGCTCCCAACCACATGCTCACTTTATTGACTCTACTGAAGATATATAAATAACTGCATGGATGAAGAGTGTAATAGCTAAAGTTTCTCTCTCTGCTTTATTGAGCGTGTAAATAAGCGCTGGAGCCACGTTCCCGCACCACATCTCTATAACTTTATAATTTACTGACTCTCTTAAACAGCTCCACCACACAAGCAGGAGTTTCTGAAATGAACAAATATGGCTTGTTGTTGGGTTCACGTTCTCTCCTCCATTACCCCGTTTACAAGTGAACATTAAAAGCCCTGCTGTGTCGCGCTAACAATAGTGTCCATTCACCCACAACTGTGCTAATGTGAAAGAAGCCAGTTACTCGTAGAGGTGAACGACTTTTTCAAAGGACCACCGAAATGAAACGGCTACAAATGTGATGACGATTCCATGTGTGTGTCGGTCGTACTCGTAAAACTGACGTCAGCGTAGACCCGGCCACTCTGTCACCCAAACTAACCTCCAAACCTGCAGCATTCGGCTTCAGAGCGCTGCTTTCAGAAGCAGTTGGTGTTGGATTCAGATCTGTCAAGCTCTGGGCTTGATTATTTAGGATCAGTTTTATTGCCATGGAAATTATGGCTAATTCTACATCAGCCATAAGAAATACAGCCTAAGCCGTGTATTGGGGTGGTTTGGTGTGGTTTGGTGTGTGTATATATGTGTATATATTGTGTATATATTTATTTATATCATGCTTAATATTATTAAAAATATATGTATTTAAAATATTAAAAAATCTCTATTCAGTAAGGACACATGATCAAAAATAACATTAAAGACATTTATAATATTTGTATTTAAAATAAATTATGTTCTTTTCAACATTCTATTCATCAAAGAATCCTGAAAAAATGTTTCACTGTTTCCATACAAAAAAATATGAAGCAGCGCACATCTGTTTTCATCATTGATAATAATATTAAATGTTTCTTGAGCAGTAAATCATCATATTAGAATGATTTCTGAAGGATCATGTGACACTGAAGACTGGAGTAATGATGCTGAAAATTCAGCTTTGATCACAGGAATAAACTACATTTTAAAATATATTCACACAGAAAACAGTTATATATATTTTCACAATATTCTGTTTTGTATTTTTGATGAAACAACAATGCAGCCAGCCTTGGTGTGCATTAGAGACTTCTTTCAAAAACATTACTTCAAAAATCTTACCAACCCCAAACTGTTGAATGAAAATATTGAGCAAAATTCAATTTTGGTCAGTTAGTCATAGATAATAAGCTTTTCAGGATACTGCATTTTAAAGAAAATTATGTAAAATCCAAATAAGCTTTACATATCTTTATTGGAAAGGGTTTAAACAAAGTTTTTCATTCTCTTTCAATGAACCATAAAAAAATATTGCACATTCACCTGTGGAGCATTCTTTAAGACAATAACAGTTTACAGGCGGTAGACAATTTTAAGGACACAGTTACAATAACTTAGGAATCGAACCATGAGTAAATGTGTCCCCCCAGAAGTGTTCCTCCAGATGTGTTCCTCCAGATGTGTCCCCCCAGAAGTGTTCCCCCAGATGTGTTCCTCCAGATGTGTCTCCCAGATGTGTCCCCCCCAGAAGTGTTCCTCCAGATGTGTTCCTCCAGATGTGTCCCCCCAGAAGTGTTCCCCCAGATGTGTTCCTCCAGATGTGTCCCCCCCAGAAGTGTCCCCCCCAGAAGTGTCCCCCCCAGATGTGTCCCCCCAAATGTGTCCCAGATGTGTCCCCCCCAGATGTGTCCCCCCAGAAGTGTTCCCCCAAATGTGTCCCAAATGTGTTCCCCCAGATGTGTCCCCCCCAGAAGTGTCCCCCCAGATGTGTCCCCCTCAGATGTGTTCCCCCAGATGTGTCCCCCCAGAAGTGTCCCCCCAGATGTGTCCCACTCAGATGTGTCCCCTAGATGTGTCCTCCCAGAAGTGTTCCCCCAAATGTGTCCCAAATGTGTCCCCCCAGATGTGTTCCCCCAGATGTGTTCCCCCAGATGTGTCCCCCAGAAGTGTTCCCCCAAATGTGTTCCCCCAGATGTGTCCCCTTAGATGTGTTCCCCCAAATGTGTCCCAGATGTGTCCCCCCAGATGTGTCCCCCCCAGATGTGTTCCCCCAGATGTGTTCCCCCAAATGTGTCCCCCCAGATGTGTCCCCTCCAGATGTGTTCGAGGACTCGCAAGTGCCCTGGTGGAAGAGTGGAGTAACATCTCACAGCAAAAACTGCCAAATATTTCTCAGTCCATGAAGATGAGATACTACTTATGATATTGATCCCACTCTGTTCAGGGACTCATTATTTACAAGTTAATGTCTCATTTGTTGAATCTTTTTATGTTCGTATATACAAATATGAAGACGTGTTAAGAAATTAGCTGGAAACAAAGCAGTAGAAAGTGAGAGGATGTTTCTTTTTTCTCCTAAAATTACAAAATATACACATATACAATGAAGGATGGTGGCCATCCTGACTCTGTTTGTTTGAGTGTTTCAGAGAGTCTGTAAATGTGCTGACCAAGACATTTCACAATGTTATCTGTCCACAGTGTCTGTTCCTTTTCACAGTGTGTTCTGCGTGTGGGAAACCCTAGGATCAGACATAAAGCAGAGCTGAGATGACTAATCTACAAACCTGCTCGCTGTAACTCATGCACACCGCTTCATTCTGCGAGCGAGACAGCGCTGTCTGTCTGTGAGGGACTTTGAGGTCTGATTGTGGGTCAGAGGGGGTAAAAATGTGAAATACACCCAAAACCTATAATGAACTACTTTGCTGCGTAAAGTCTGCCTTGAAATCTGGCAATGGTTTACTTTTGGAACAGCTATCATGTTGGATACATGCCTATGATGCATTTACAATTTAAAATGCAAATGAACTAAGTTCTTTGTTTGCAATAGTTGATTGCAACTATAATCTTTTAATTTCTCACTTGCATGCATTATAAACCAAGAAGATCAGAATGTATGACAAAGAGGATATTTCAGTTGTTTATAAAGATTTAATGAAGACAGATAATGTGCCGGCGGTAGCATGTAGAGGCTAGTGAACTCTTGTTTTGACTAGCGTGGCTTCCAGCACGTCTGAAGCTCGTTCGGTGGGTTTGTAATGTAAACTACACTCTTAACAGTCACTGCATAATGGAGTGTTTTCGTGCATGATTAACGAAATGTACTGCTGGTTTCATTCTTGATAAATGGTTGATGTGTGTGTGTGTGTGTGTGTGTGTGTGTGTGTGTGTGTGTGTGTTGTTTTTGTTGTCAGCGAGTTCAGTGAGTGTAAATGTGTTTATATTGTTGAAGTCTCTGTGGTAAACTGTATTGTCTGAAGAAACAATTTGCTTATCCTTGTACAGGAACACACAGGATCAGTTCCAGAACTACTGTAGTGAGCTGCTGCTGACAGAAAACTAACCATGAAAATTAGAAATAAAATAATAAGTGTGTGTGTGTGTGTGTGTGTGTGTGTGTGTGTGTGTGTGTGTGTGTTTACATATATATATATATATATATGTATAAATCTTTATTTTTCTATATATATTTATATACACAATATATACACAGTAACAAATATTATTTATATTATTAAAATAATATCTCACAAGTGAGTATACACCCCTCACATTTCAGCAAACATTTTAGTATATCTTCTCAAGAGACAATACTATAGAAATGAAACTTGGATATATTTTAGAGCAGTATAGCAGTATATTTACAGTCCTCTGAAAATAACTCAACATACAGCCATTATTGTCAAAATAGCTGGCAACAAAAGTGAGTACACCCTAAGTGGACATGTCAAAACTGCGTCCAAAAGTGTCAATATTTTGTGTGAGCACCATTGCTATCTAGCACTGCCTTAATCTTCCCGTGGAGTTCACCAGAGATGCACAGGTTGTTGCTGGGATCCTCTTCCACTCCTCCATAATGACATCACGGAGTTGATGGACGTTAGACACATGGCGCTTCTCCACCTTCCGCTTGAGGATCATCACAGGTGCTCCATAGGGTTCAGGTCTGGAGACATATTTGGCCACTCCATCACCTTCAGCTTCCTCAGCAAGGCAGTGTGTTTGGGGTCGTTATCATGCCATACGGCCCAGTTTCTGAAGGGAGGGCATTATGTTCTGCTTCAGAATGACACAGTACATGTTGGAATCCATGTTTTCCACTCATGCAGTCCCAGACCATGATGCAGCACCACCATGCTCGACTGTAGGCAACACACAATCTTCTTGGTACTCCTCACCAGGGCATCGCCACACATGCTGGACAGCATCTGAGCCAAACAAGTGTATCTTAGTCTCATCAGACCACAGGACATAGTTCCAGTAATTCATGCTCTTGCTTTCACCAAACTGTTTGTAGGCTTTCTTGTGAGCCAGCTTCAGAAGAGGCTTCCTTCTGGGATGACGGCCATGCAAACTGACTTGTTGCAGTGTGCGGCGTATGGTCTGAGCACTGACAAGCTGACCTTCTGTTTCTGCAACCTCTAAAGCAATGCTGGCACGATCATGCGTCTGTTTTTTGAAGCCAGCTTCTGCACCGGACGCACAGCACGAGGACTCAACGTCTTTGATTGACCCGTGCGAGGCCTGTTACGAGTGGAACCCGTCTTGGAAACCCTCTGTATGACCCTGGCCTGTACTGTAGTCAGTTTCAGGGTGTTACCAATCTTCTTAGAGCAACAATTCTAATTCTCAAATCCTTAGAGAGTTCTTTGCCATGAGGTACAGCTATCACTTAGGGTGTAGGCCTACTCACTTTTGTTGCCAGCTATTTCGACAATAATGGCTGTATGTTGAGTTATTTTCAGAGGACAGTAAATATTTACTGCTATACAAGCAGCACATTGATTACTCTAAAATACATCCAAGTTTAATTTCTATAGTATTGACCCTTGAGAAGATATACTAAAATGTTTGCTGAAATGTGAAGGGTGTATACTCACTTTTGTGAGATAATGTATATATATATATATATATATATACACACACACACACACACACACACACACACACACAAGAAATGTATTGTTATGGCTCAAAAATAAAAAGTAAAACTGCTTACAATATCAATTACTGTATGTGATTGAAAAAAAGAATAAATGGCTTTGTTTATACTTGATTTACTTTTTTATTTATTTATGCGGAACGAAAAAATATATAAATAAAATGCAGTATTGCAGTAATAAAAAACTATATATATATAAAAATAAAAAAAAACACTGGCCAGGAAAAGATTCAATGTAAGCCGCGACCTTGTGTGAAATTAAATCAGTCGTCATAGACTCTGTTGTGAGAGAGAAAGTAGAGATCAGCTGTGCATTTTCATTTGAGTGAGAAATATGATGCAGTTCACCATTAGATATCTAACAGTTTTATTGTAATATAACATTTCAATTATTTTAAACCATATGTACAGCCTGCTTGTCGTCTCTTGTGACTGAACTGCACAGTGTGTTATGACTCATGTACTTACTTGTGGTGTCACTTTTATGTATGATGGACGAGGCCACAAGAACAAGCTTCATTAGGTCATTAAAGTGGTCTGATCTGAATCGAATCAGGCCTGAAAGAGATGGTTACAGTTTCCAGGGAGATTGTTGTCAGGGCAAATCTGATGTTTGGAAGCATCGATTAACAATGTTGTTCATTGCGTTTCTGCAGGCTGAAAATACAAACGCCAATGATATTTTTATAAAGCATGGATTGAAGAAAGAAAGCTTAGAGTGGTTTTAAATGCTCAGCAGGGTTAGTCTGTGAATCGGTGATATCGTCAGTCAATGTAAAGTCTAGGCCGAAGAGTTGTTGTTTACTTTAAGGTGGAGATGTCATGTACTTGTTTTTCTTCTTTCAGCCGCCTATCCGAGTGAACCCGATACACTAAACACGCTGGAGCATTATGATGTGATTGAACCACACCTGCTCATTGGAGGACAGCAGAGACCGGTTAGTCTCATCAAGTCAATGGTAAGTCATTGGTAAAATCAAGCCCCCAGTTTCTTTCTATTTCAATATATATATATATATATTTTTTTTTTACATGTTCAGCCTTCTTTAATGTGGAATGTTGAAAATGGTCTGCAAAGTTCCAAAGCACAAAGTCAATCCAATGGGAGTTATTCTCGATATCAGTGTCACTGTTTCTGAACTCCATTGTTGCCTTGAGTTTTTTTTCCGGGAACGAACACGTCACAATATTCCTCATTTAAATAATTAATACACAGAACAAAGGGGCGGGCCTGGTTGAGTTAGTTAGTAGTGTGTTGAAACTCACAGTTATGGTAAGGGGCGGGACATTTTCCAAATGCGCTCAAAGCGTTTGACCAATCACAACACACTGATCCAGCCGACCAATCAGAGCACAGTGTGCTTTTCAGAAGGAGGGGCTTCATAGATACAGGAACTAAACAGGGGTGCGTTTCCCTTACAACGACGTAACTCACTGCTTCACCACCATAGTACGATGCATCGTTGAATAAATCAACTAGCTAGTCACGACTGTTTCCCGAAACCATATTGTCGCAAAGTGGTCGTTCAACCACACTGGTGGTTAAACTTCTTTTAATTAAACTGTTTGAGATTGAATTAATGCTAGATGTCTTGATATAAATTACAGACATGGCATCTGAGGACTATTTCTATTTTTCTCAGCTATTTTGCTTTATTTCCAGATTTAATCATAGGCTCGTTCTAGTCGAGCACGTTCGCACATGCACAGTCCCCAATAACTGTGCTTTAAATCTCTTGACAAACTAAAAGGTGTAAATGATATTTGTATGTATTCTAAATAAAAGATACAGATTGTACTGAATGTCAGCTTGCTCATTTTGCTCAAGATAAGGATTTATTAAGTCCACATGTCATGCAAACAAGAAACTGCTTCTAACCACAGGTCGAGATCTGTCGTTCCAACCACACAACTTTGTGATGCTGTTTGCGAATGTTCGGGAAACACCGACTCGTTGAACTATGCTGATAACGACAGAACTTGCAAACATAGTTGGCGAACAATGCTTTCTGGAAACACACCCCTGAGCATTACTGACAGACTGGGAAGAGAGGAGCTGCAACAATAAAGAATATGGGGAAAATAATTTGTTTCAAGCATGAAAAAACAAAATTAAGACTTTTTAAATATGGCATATAATAGGTGCTCTTTAAATGGGTTGCATACCATGCCATTATATGCCATTATACACATATTGCATTGTCAATACAAGGTCTTGACCAAAAATGAATGCACCTCTTGATGGAAATAAATGTTGTGATGTTATATCCATCAAGAGGTGCATCCATTTTTAAAGATCTTGTATTGACAATGCAAGAGTCCTGGGGCCTCATTTATAAAACTTTGCGTAGGATTTGCGTCAGAAGTGGCGTACGGATGAAACATAGGACGTGCGTACGCACAGAAATATTCGGATTTATAAAACCGTGCGCACGCACGTCCTACGCAGTTTTCCCTTAATAAATCACAATCAATTCTAAATGTAGCGCAGCTTTTGCGGCTTCATGTAACGCCCATAGTTGCCCATAAATAGTCCGTGAAACGCCCACAAGTTAATATTCATCGATTGCGAAATCATGGCAAAAACAGAGAGGAAAACCAATAAACTTAACTTCACTCAATGTGAAGTAGAAATGATCGTTGGCGAGGTGGAAGAGAGGAGTAAAATGTTGTTTTACATTTTACAGGGCACAGTGTGGGCATTACTAATGCCAAAAAGGCACTTGAGTGGCAAAAGGTTGCAGACGCCGTTAATGCTGCAGCCTCACAACCTCGGACCGTGGCCGAAATAAAGAAGAAATGGTCGGACATCAAAGTCGATGCAAAAAAGCGTCTAGCGCTCCATTACGCATTGTGATGGCATCATGGCATTTTATTACCATCCATTTGATTGCATCTGACAAGCAACAGATGTGTTATGAGGATGAATTGCATAACATGGCAATATTATTGCAGAACATATTTCACTTTTCTTTTTGCAAATATGTGTTAATTTGCATTTCTGTTGAAATCTTCGTTTGATTTTTTTGTTTTACACTGCAGATCGATCAAACGGGTGTTCGTGTAGGCTGTTAATTGTAAGACTTGGTTTGTGAAGTCTATTTATGAGAGGCAGTATTGCCATTTCTTTTACACAACGGTCTACAGTTTCACACACTTTCACGTGTTTCTTCCATCTGCCGACGGTGTCGCCATTTCTCATTTCACCCGTTTTTGTGCGTACGCCTGGGTCAGAGCTTGCGTGTAGGACCGCACATTTTCCCGTCAAGTTTGCTTTTTATAAATACCAATTATTGCGTAGAGAGCGGCGTACGCCTTCTTTTGTGCGTACGCAACGTTTATAAATGAGGCCCCTGAACTCTGTAAAGTCTCCTCCATCCCAAATACTTTCAGGACTGGACTCACAAGTGCAAATTCATGTGTGAAAATTATTCTTCATGCTCCTCACAACCATTCTTTCACAGTTTGAGCCTGATGAATCTTGACTTTGTCATCCTATGGCCATGATGTGTTTTCCCAGATTGTTGTTAAAGAAATGAAAAGCTACACACTCCATCAATTATGGTTAGAAGAACTGTTGCCAAATATATAAAATGTTAGAAACATAATAATCACTGCAATAATGATCCAGTCATATACTCTTAAGCATTTGCCATTTCTAATCCAAACAGTGGCCGGGCAGTGTATGTTGACTTTGAAGTTAGACTTTGAAGATACACACGTTTTGTACAAATTATGATTACATGCCTTTTCTTTTTTGAACATGGAGTGAGTTTGAACAGTTTGATATGTTTTGGGAAGCAGCAAACAGACCTGCCTGTGAGGGAACATGAGTCCGGGAGGGGAACTGGTGCTTTTGTCCTTAATGAAAAACATTTCTCAACCAATGGAATGAAGACATGCAGGACTGGTTTGAAGCCCATTTGTTTGTTAATTTATTTACTTGGAGTGTGTTGTTTTCTTACTGGAGTTTGTAAAAAGGTTTTATAGACAATTTTTTACATGTGTACTGCCGAGAGCAACAATCATTAAGAGTAAATCAGACCACCTAGGGATGTGTGTGTGTGTGTGTGTGTGTTGGGGATGGGGGTTAGAAAATCCAGTTTGTACAGTATAAAAACCCTTACATGAAGAGTCCCCACAGAGATACTATTAATTCATAGTAACCACTTCTGTCAAGGCAAAAAAAGGACAAAAAGTGTAATTAAAAAACCCATACAAAATCACATTTATCTCCAATTATAAGGAACAGACGGTAATTTTAGTCTCTAAAAATCCTGTCCCTAATTTGTTTTTTTAGTTCAGTGGACCACTTTTTTTTCCAGTTTAAGTTTTTCATTTGATTTTTATTTTTATTTTTATTTTTTGGAGCTTGAGAGTTGCTGTTACTTTGAACTGGCATTTTTAAAATGGAATGATGATGATTTAAAGATCATCAAATAAACTTTCCTCAAAACCTGATTCATCATATACTCATATTTTAATATCTCATATTTTACTCATATTTGCTTCAGTCCAGTAAGTGTTCATCTTGAAATATTACCAATAATTAAAAAATATAATACTGTAGGCTTTAAAGGGTTAAACTGGATCTTGTGTTCCTCAGGGAAAATAACAGCATAAGCAACATGAGGGTGAATAATTGATGGCAGTACTGGTGAATTTAGCTGAATTATTTCATTTAACTTGGTCATTGTAAAATGCACAAGTTCTTCTCTTACAGCCCTTGTAGGTTTGCATGCATTTTTCCTTTTATTTATGGTGTTTTGGCTTTAATAGGAAAGTCAATGGAGACAGTTACTACAGGAAAAGATATTTGAAATGTATCGGGACATGACACAGTCTGGACCCCCATCACCACAATCAAGCACATGCGATATCCGCTGCGCTAAGGCTTCAACTTTACATGTGTTTTTCAGATCATTGTTGTTCTTCATGACCCAGTTGGCATCGGCTCACTGACTGACACAATGACATTCTCCTGTACAGTTTCCTGGAGCAGCGCAAGAACATCCCTGAATACTCCCAACACCACACACCAAGGCTTTTCAGGGATGAGGCTTTTCAGCTGGAATGCTGAGTTTTGTTTTTGTGGGACATTTTTTTTATATACTGACACTTTAAACTTTAGTTTCGTCCCTTTTTGCTCCAGTCCTCCAATGGCTGTTTACATCCTCCAGGTGGTCTTCGATAAAATTGAGATGGGAGGTGATGTTATTGTTGGAGACCAGCGATTATTAAGTAATGCGAGTCTCTCTTGTTCCTTTTGCAGTAGATTTATTAATTGGTGATGGAGATTTTTACTTGTCAACTGGTTTGTTTACTGACTCTTTCTGTAGGCCACCAGTAGGGGGAGAATGAATACTCATATAAGCCAGTGTCAGTCACATATGAAAGCTTTGTCAAGTTTTTTTTTTTACTTCTTGCTTTGAGGTTTTGGACTCTTGCAGTGATTTAACTTTGAAACCTCTCTGAGGAATCCTTACAATGGTGTTAAATTTGCTCCATTTGTTTGCTTAACTATGGATTTATGGAGGTCAAAGTTGTAAGTGGTGGTTTTGTAACCAAGGGAAATCCATAAGAGCTTCAACCCCCAAATGTCTTCTCATCAGAGATTTATACATGCAAGAACATGCACTCTTATGAACCCACAAACTCCCAACTTATTCCATGTGGTTTAATCATTTTTCAAGCAAGACAGTAAATGTTACTGTACGTCCATGTGTTCATTAAAGCAATAGGCCACAAGATGACGTACATTACAACAATTTTACCATGGGAAAGAGTTGGAATCCCATATTTTACTTGGGTTTCTCTATTTTTCATCACTTGGATGAAGGTCAGCCCATATTCTCGGTCAAGTTTGGGCTAAACACTTAGCAAATGTTCCCTCACGATCTGATTTACCTTGTGTGAATTTGTCACGGCTGTCCCCGCATTAACATACATATGCAATGACGCATGGAGCTCTTCATGTTAGACAGATGATTCATGCTTATTTCTGCTGTATTTTGTCAATGCCTGGCTGGTTTAAATCCATTTCCCTCAGAGCCTCGGAGTAAATCTGCCGAACTTTCAGACTTACAGAGCGTGAAGAGAATTAATGTCAGAGAGAATTGAAACATAAAACTAATCCTGACAGCTATAGACCTACGACACAATGGCGGATTCATTTTACTCTGCATTAAAGCCCACTCAAAGCTGGAAATATGCTTTCTCTCGGATTGTCTGTTACGCAGCAGTTGGACTTCATCTTCCACGAATATAACCACTAACAAAACATGAAACGGCTATTGCAACCCATTTCACTTTCTAAATATTTCATGAGAATAAAAATGTAGGACCACATATTTATTATTCAGTCTATCGGGAATATGCGTTTTTGTACTAACCGCTTTTAACATGGTCATTGACTTCAGTTAATATAACTGTGTGAATAAACCAGCTCTTTTACTCACACTATTTACTCATTAATAATAATATAAGTCATGCAACTGAATCCATAAACCTTCACATAACATTTCAAATTATTATCAGTAAATCAAAACCAAGTAAATGTTGAAGAGCAAGCGATCAGACTCTTTGACAGTTTGAAGTGTGCTGAGAAGGGTTCACCATCACAACATGGTGTCCAGAAGTGTCACAGGTGTGAGTAATTATGTAATCAACCAATCAGCTGCCATCTTTTCAAGTGGCAATCAACCAGTTATGACCTCCAGCGTTATACGGGTAGATGCAGATGAAATGCTAATGCAGCAACAGGTGTTTAATGAGACGGTTTAGTCAAAAAATTTTAATCTGAACTTAAAAAAGAGAAACTTTTCATGCATTTTGGCCATTAATTTTCAGGACAAATGCGTTTTAGAGGGCCTATAAATGCAAACTTTTGAAGGTGTTTTTGTTTCTGAAGTAGTTTTTGAAAACGATACCATTATCTAGTGGTGGGCAGATCGAGGCTTCGTGGAACACTGAAACAGTCAAAGCAAAAGTGCCGTATTGTGTCAAGGCTACGAAACAATCCAACAACCCTCTCCACGGTGACCCCTAGTGGTCAGAATAGTGTAAATACAACCCAAACCTGGGCCAAACATGCATAAAAACGCATTTCGCCCAAAAAAATTTGGAAGTAAAATATTTAAAATGCAATTATCGAATCATGGGTATCAAGTGTCTATGTGTTCTTTTATCAATTGTCAGGGTTTGTTTTGTTTGTTCAATGAATGGCTCAGCTAACAGGCCAATAAGAGACTAACTGCCATTATTCATTTTAATTATACTAATGTCTAATTAAACATTATCTACAAATGTATAAAACTGATCAGAGATCAGGTAAAACCCACATACACTTGTTCATTGGTTCTCAGTGACTCCTCATGATTCATGGGTTGACAGAGATCATCGCCCCCAGCGGTGAAGCATTGAAAGTTTTCGAGTTATGCCGTGACAAAGCCTCATTTACTGAAATCACGTGACTCTGGCAGTTTGATACATGCGTCGAACCATTGTTTTGGAACAAAAGATTCGTAAAGGTTTCGAAGCTTCATGAAGCAGTGATTTGAAATTGCCATCCCTACCATTATCGCAAGTCCTGTGCATGTGTATTATGTGTTCAGTCTTTAGGCGTGTAGTTTTTCTTTACAAAGTGACATCCCCATCTACTGGCCTGGCAGCAGAATACCACCTTTTTTTTGTCGTTTCCGTGGATCCAAGTGAACGGGGATCGTTTTGACACCATTGTTGTCTGTACACGAAAAACAGCTGTGTGTCTTTGTCTGATTTTAGGGTCATCCTGGATCACTGAAGGTGCTGGTTGAAGTGGACGGGGAGCAACTGCTACTTGCTTTACAGAAAAATGAGTAAGTCTTTCATTATTTTCTCTCCTTTACCAAATACAAGGTACCATGGTACAATGATGGTAACAGAAGGTAATACCATGGCACTTTGATATACAGTATAGCAGGGGTTTTCAATCTTAGATGCCACGGACCCCTAAATATGATCATCATATAATTTAAAAGGCAGCTATATATTTGTATATATAAAGACAAATTTAAAGTGTGGGAAAAAATATATATTGTAAATATTATTAGATTTTTTTTCTATTACATTCCTATGTTTTGTCCCAAACCCCTATAGTACTGTTCGATTTATTTGTTCCAATTTTCCATTATTTATTTTATTTATTTTTAACTTTTTAATTTGATTTATTACATTTTACTTTATCATTTATTTGTACATGTTTTACACTATTTTCTTCTAAAATTGTTTCCACTCTCCAGACACTTTAAAGAAATGCTATTCTTTTGTACACCTACTTTTGTTTCATCATAATCTAAAACCATGTTTAAGGTATAAATGTATCTGTATCTGGTGGTTCCTTTTGTCTGTAGATTTAACACTATACAATTAATATTGGAGCACTCTCAAACAGAATCTGAATCTTTTTGCCATTTTTATTTTATAACCATACTGACTTACTAAATCACAGTAGTGTATAGGAATTATGTTTTTTTTTTACTATAGTTTTGACTATTAAAAAGGTTGAAAACATGCATGTAATATATTTGTATGAGGATAAATTAAATACAGAAACTTTTTAGATAAAAGATATATTGTGTGGCACGAGATTGTGGACTCTCTTATAAAACATCTACGGGCTTGTCAATTCTTGCATTATTGTGCTGCTCAGAATAAAATATTGAATATTGAAGCTATAAGTTTGGGTATATTTTTATCAAGTATTTGAGTATTACATAAGGCATTGTAGTATAGCGCCTTGAAAGAATCTGTGTGTCCTGCTTTTAAAGGTTGCGCTGACACTGTAAGTGTGTGTAAGTGAAAGAGCAGCGTGAAGCGGTCAGTCAGGTCGGCGTAATGAAGCTTGTGTCAAACGAACCCTCGCCAGCTCTGTTTGTCAAATGCAAATGAACATTCGCTCTGACAGATTCATGCTGGGAGCGACAAATCTTCACAACAGTGTCTAATTACTGAATCCAGCGCAGAGGGAATGGCAAACGTGGACGCCCGTGTTGCAGCATATCATGCAGAAAGCCAGACGGCTGCAGGGGAGTGTGTTTCTGAAGGGTAGATGAGCGGTGATGACGTAAACTGAGGTCACCGCGTGAGCTGGAACTCACCTCTGATTTTATTCAGGTTGACATTGATGTTCACGGTGAGAGTGATTGAGAACCCTTCTCTGGTAACGCAGAGAGTGTGTGAATATGAACCAGAGCGTGAAGAGGAAAAAAAAGAAACATTCTGAGGGCTGCGTCGGAGTTAAATTCGCAGGGGGTGAATTATAGTGTGAGTGACCTTGAAGTTATAGACTTCTCTGAGACTACATTCACTGTGCTGCTAAATGTGCAAAGACCTTGTTTTCCTTATCAGACAGTACACTAAAATAGCTTTTTTCAGTTCTGATCTTTGCCACTTTAACTTACTGTAATATTTTGAAATATTTTGTTTCCTACTTTAATATATTTTAATTTACTCCTGTTTTCAAAGCTGTATTTTCAGCATCATTACTCCAGTCTTCAGTATCGCATGATCTTTCAGAGATCATTCTTATATGTTGATTTGCTGCTCAAGAAACATTTCTGATAGTTAGCAATGTTGAAAATAGTTATGCTGCTTCATATTTTTGTGGAAACAGAGATCAATTTTTTTTTTACTTTGATGAAACTTTCATGAATACAACGTTTCAAAGAACAGCATTTATTTGAAATAGAATTTTTTGTAACATTAAAAAAAATTATTTACTGTCACTTTTGATCAAAGTAATGCGTTGGGAAATTTGTTGGGACCTATAGTCGGGAAATTTTTTTGGTCCCAATAAGGAAAAACGGCTTATAAATCATATTAAGTGATGTTTTTTTGAAAATCTAAAAATGCAGAAAGTTTTCTGTGATGGGTAGGTTTAGGGTTAGGAGATATAATATACAGTTTGTACTGTATAAAAATCATTATGTCTATGGAAAGTCCCCATAAAACATGAAAACACAATGTGTGTGTGTGTGTGTGTGTGTGTGTGTGTCTTCAGGTAACCAGAATTGCAATAGAGCCTGTTTCCCACACAACTTCAACTTCAGTGTTATTGTGACTTTTGGCTGAGGTTGGAAGTGGTCAGACAGTGTTGTGTTGAAATGAAATCCAGCATGTGTAATACTGTATAAGGAAGAGAACGGGAGAGATCTCGTGTGAGCCTCCTGCTCCGGTGAAGCTGATGAATTCCAGTTGTTGAAACTGGATGAAGCAGATCAGAGTAGAAAAAAACATTTGTCAAATGAAATTATCAAAATCGAAAGTTCATATTTGTTTTTCATCCTCTCTGATTTCAGCACAAGAAGTTGTAAGAGGTGGTCAGGCACGTTCATTTAAGGGGTCACAGCGTTTATTTCTTTCATAAGCAGCAATCAAGCACGTATCATGAACGTTTAATGTTCCTAAGTGCATTGTCTTTTAGTCTATGAACGCGTGATGGTAATAGGGCAGTTGACGTACAATGTATGTTTTGCATTTGCATTCTGTAGGAAACACTAGCGTAACACGAGTCCTGTGTTGAGTTAGAGAGACTCAATAATGTGATATTTAAAGGTCATACTAATGTATAGTTGACAGACGACATGATAAGGTGAATTAAATAGTCACAAATGTCTGAATGAGCTCCTCATTCAATTTATTCTTCATTTTATTCAAAGCCCCTAATTAAGTTGTATAAGTAAATAAAATTTTTGTGAATAACCTGTACTGGAAATTAAGTTAAAATTGGATCTTATCCTCTTTAAAGAACAGAACAAAGTACATTATTCATCTGCCTAGTCAAATGCAAAAGTATAATTCGTGTGCACAGTGGGACGGCGTCACTCCTGTAGTTTCTGAGGTTGTAGGGAGTATTGAACTGTAGGGTGTTTATGGCGTTACGGTGTTGCACTAACTATGATGTTGGGGCTAAAGTGTCACACATTAATATACCGAACATCTAATGCAATAATGCAATAGGGCTGATTCTTACCTTAGTTTTTTTTATATATAGTACTTTGCAAAATGCTTAGGCACGTTAGTATATTCACCAAAAATGTTTTTATTATTTTTATTGTTATTTATATATTTTGCTGTAGTGTGTCAGTAAGAAATATCAGTTTACATTTCCAAACATTAATTTTGCTATTAATTGTAATAATTCAGTGAGATTGTTGTCTGCAAAAGGAGTCTGAAAACAGCCGGTGTGATCTGATGATCTCACTATTGTTGAGTGTACTAGTGTACTATTGATTACATGAAGAAACTGAGAGAAACTGAGACTAAATCCAGAAGAACTGCAGCAACGTCTGCAAGAAGCTTGAAGAAAACTTCCTGCATTAAAGTGTGTTGGTGTTAGTTTGTTGGGTTGTATCTTTCTGCATACTCATGTTGCAAACAGTCTTATTTAGATATGTAATCTTCAATGTATTTAAGCAAAACGAAAGCCTGTAATTCTCAGGACGAGAGCAAGTGATTTTTGGACTGTTCCCATGGTAACAAGGGGGCGTGTGAGAGAGAGACAGAGGGGTGGAAAAGGAGACAACCTCTGTGAAAAGCATCTCATGAGCACTGTAGACGTGTTATTATCAGAGACATGACCTCTCTATGTGTCAGACAGGAGAACAAGGGCTGCACAACACCTTCTCACATTATCATGAAGCGATAAAGCTGAACAGATGATGAATGTGGACTCCTGGAAAGGGTTTCAGAAGAAACACAGAGACTGATCCACAGGAACATTAGAAGGGAAGATAAGATCCGGCTCTGTTGGAAATAAACACACACACACACACACACACACACACATGCACAACTTAATCAAATACACTTTGCAATCTGAATCCCAAATGCGTGTGAAAGAGTGGCAACCCATCTCCATACCAAAATTATAAAAAATATAGCAACATTGGATAGTTTTATTCATTTTATATATAGATAGATAAGATAGATAGATCTGCAATTGCAGATTTCGAACAGAGATGGCGACAAAGAGGAAAAACTACGGACTGCAGCTTTAAAGGTTGTATCAGTGATTTCAGGCCTGAAATCACTGATACAACCTTTAACATTAGTGAACTACTTTAGTTAAAGAGTGAACAACACTTATACAGCATTTATTCATCTTAATGTTAATTTCAACATTTACTAATTATTAAAATCAAATGTTGTATTGGTTAACATTAGTTAATCCACTGTGAACTAACATGAACAAACAATGAAAAGTTGGATTTTGATTAACATTAACAAAGATTAATAACTAGTGTAACAAATGTAATTATCATTGTTAGTTCATGTTAGTTAATACATTAACTTATGTTAACCGTATTGTAAAGTGAGTTACACTTTATTTAAAGATGTCCTTGTTACAGTCTAATTATGCAATTAAGTACTAATAGTAATTAACTATGTGCTTACTATATAAATTAGAGTTAAGGTTTGGTTTAGGGTTAGCTGCATGTATAAATGCCGACTTGACTGTTATTAGTAAGTACAGGTAAAGTCTGTAACAGGGACACTGTAAAATGAAGTGTTACCTTAAAGTGTTTACCAAATTATGTAAACAAAAAATATATATATTTCTTCATATATACTTCATTACAGTTAAAAGTGATGTGATTGTGGTAATTCAGTCCTTTGTACCCCTGCCACTGTTTGGAAATGCAGTATGAATACAGCTCTTCATTAGTGCAGATGAAGTTGCCTGAAAAAAACACGACTTTCAAGTGCTGAGCCGTATAACAGTGTTTTTCAGATGCCCTTATCCAGAGCTCCAATTATCTGGCAGCTTACAGCGGTCATTAATGAAGGAAACCGGATCCATGACATTTTAAATTAATTAGACGGGTCCGAAAAACACAGAAAACATCTCATAAACCCCCAGGATGCAGATTGAGAAGGTGTGTTTGTCGCAGTCTCTTTAAATCTTACTTAATGGATGTACACACACACACACACACACACACACACACACACACACACACTCCCCCTCATCTGTCATTCTCTTTTATCACGCGTGCATCATTGTGCCTCATCCCAACTCTGCGCTTGTTTCTTCCACAGATGCATCTCCGCCTCTTCCTTCGAGTTAATGGTTCTTTTATCATTGCACGATTCGGTCAGAATGTCATATTGTGATTAATATTGCATGATGAACATTCAGCATTTGACATAGGTGCTGCTCAGATATCAAGCCTGAAGTCTAATCGGATTACATCAAAACACCAGAACAATTAGCAAAAACTGCAAACAGTTGTTCACATTTTTTTTTTGTTGTTGTCTCAAAAAGGAATTTAATGTGGAATACCCCGGTTCACATTGCACCTGGACTTCAACTGGAAATCAGTTCTCATACAATCTCAGTTCACTTTATTTGACACAGATATTTTTTGGATGCGTGTCGACATGAATCAGGGCCTGTCCGCTGCTCTCCTCTCTGTTCATCACATTACAGGTCCGGTTCTGTTCAAGCTCTTTTCCAGATGATACTGTATGTCTCTGTGGACGGGTTGCTGTAAGCGTCTTTCAGTCTGGGCTGCAGAACGGGTTTCCCCAAACGAGTTTCTGAGATTGTGATAGAAATGGCTGTGCAGAATTAAAGTAATATTCAGTATTTTCTCACCCTCGTGCATTTCCAAACCTGGTTCTTTTCATACAAAAACAGCATACAGTGAACGAATGCTGTCAGTGTTTTTAAGAAACATCATGTGACTTTAAAAGCATTTGAATTAGGAACAGTTTGCTAAAATATGCATTTAGAAAAAAATAAAACCTAAATACATTTGATCCAGGGAAATGAATCGGGGCTTGGGGGGGAAATGCCCCAGATATTAATGTAATAATATTTTATTTTATGCCTAGACCTAGATTATTTACAGCAACTTTTGTATTTTATTTTAAAATAATATTTTTTTTCTTCTTTTATTTAGTACTAAATGTGTTACAGATGTGAATAATTGTTCTTTTGATAACAGATTTCATTTTAAAAGCATTAAATTACA
Source organism: Semotilus atromaculatus (assembly GCA_031834385.1). Taxonomy (NCBI): domain Eukaryota; kingdom Metazoa; phylum Chordata; class Actinopteri; order Cypriniformes; family Leuciscidae; genus Semotilus; species Semotilus atromaculatus. The sequence continues at coordinate 18,959,827 of JAULUF010000012.1, forward strand.
CACACAGAATGGCATTCAGGCATTACTCATGTCAGATGGCCGTTATAGTGTTTTCATTAACATTTATCCATATTTTATTTTCTGTAAAGTGGCTTCATGTTTTTACTGAGTTCTTTGTCCTTATATGGTGGACGTATGAACCAGAGGAAGCAAAAGATTGATTTTGTGATTTGAAATGGAGCCATTTGCATTGTTCCGTATAGTGAGTCGACAGGGCGATAGAGAGAAGCATTAGATCCGTTTCTAAACCTAGTGATCTGCTAAAATGTTTGAAGAGTTCATAAAATGCCCATAAATAGTTCTTACTGGCCATGAAATTTTGCATTATTGTTATTAAAAATACATGTGATTTATGTTAAACCCTGTTTGTTCTTCTTGATGATCAAACTAGACTGATGTTCCATATCTAATACCATATTCAAGAATTTCAGGGAATATGGACTTAAATGTGTGTCTGTTCCTCAAAGATGTCATGTGACTTCAGTAGAGACAGATGTGAAATATAGTGCATATATAGACCAATGGAGTCTTTTTGGAGTTTGGTAATCCCAGTATTTTGAGATATTCTTAAAAAATTAATCTTTCGTGTTCCACAGAAGAAAGAAAGTCATACGGGTTTGGGGTGACATTAAGGCAAGAAAATAAAAAATATATCTTTCATTTGGGAGCAAATTATTCTCGTAAATGTACAGCACAGGCTTGCATGTGTGAAATGCGGATTGTTTCATTTAGTTGTCTAATAAACCTGGCATTGCATATTACATATATTGCTTTTGTTCCCTGGATAAAAGCGTCTGCTAAATGCATAAATGTTCCTTCTTGCGCTCAGAACACTTTCAAGTAAATCTGTTTGTTTTTGTGTGTCTGCTTTTATTAGCTTGTGTCTTTATAGACTGTCTGTTTATTTGATTGTGCGCTGTTGTCTTCTTCCTCACTCGCTGGTCTGCGCTCTGACATGCAGCTTGACCTCAGTCGGAGCATCCTGTCGCTCAGCAGAGTTTCTTGACCTTTGACCTCTACGCAGCGGTCCATGCGCTCCATCAGTCTGACAGCCTGTGCTGAGTAAGCACTTGAAAGAGTTTTATCTTGTGCAGATTCCTAAAAAACACCAAGCAAACAAAATCTCTTGCTTCCGCCCCATTTGACCAGCAGAACATGTTTTCCCAAGAGCCCTGAAGATCTGCTGAGGAAACTGAACCCTGCCTCGGTATTGTCCTTCTGGTCTCTAGTTTCAGGGGGTTTGGGGCTCTCGAGAAGCATTTGCACTCTTTAAAGCACAATAAAAGTGAAGCGGGGACTTGTGGGAGCTCTTTCCCTCGCGCTCATGCAGAAAGCAGATGTTCAGCTGAATCGCAGCGGTCGTGTGGTGCTGAGCACGAGTCTGGGGTTTGGCTTCAGACAGACGAGTGTGAGAGTTCCCTGCAGGGACGCCGATGAAAGCTGAACTTACTGAGAGGAAGTGTTGGACGAGTGTCGCTGGGAAACACAGGGAGTGTTTGTGAGAGATCACTGAGACTGGAGGAAATGAAAACATGTGCAGAGATGATGTACTGTTAGTATTTAATGAGGATTTTTTTATATGCGTATCTACACGAGTTCATGCTTTCCTTTTGTATGCTCTTTATACACAGAAATGACCTTTTACGTGCATCCGATATGCATTTTTTATATGCACTTTTTGTATTAATGATGTGCACGGTTTGCGTGCATGTGATACATATGATGTTTTTTTATACGTATAATAAATATTATATCATGTTTACAATAATACAATATTTAGTATTGTTACATAATGATTTAATATTTAGATTTATTCAATTATTTGTATTACATTAGTATAATATGTATATATTAGGGCTATATATATTGTGATTACCGTAATCGCATCTGACATACAAGTTTGTGCTTATATAATATATTTGTGTGATTATATATATATATATACAGTATATATATATATATATATATGTGTATGTGTGTGTGTGTGTGTGTGTGTGTGATTTGTCGATCATGAGATTTGTAGTTGAAACACTTTTGCATACTGAGAAATAAAGCCCCGTTAGCTTGGGCTACAGAAAATAAATGAATAAAATGTATTCGTTAAAAATAATCAAGATAACCTTGTTTTTATTTTGCTTTTTTTCTTTGTGTGTTTGTTTTTATTGTTTTCTTTACTTGAGTATCAGTAAATGCAGAAGTTATGGGCTGTTTTATGAATAAATTTGTTTAGAAACCGTTCTTTAATGCATGTTTTTGCTGCATCAGATTAATAATGAGGCTGAAGGTTTGAAGTCATTAGTTCCAGTGCAGAGTTTTCATGAATATAGATGTCGTGGTTCTTCTGATTCACACACATTTGCATCCGTAGAAGATTGTTCATTTAGACACGAACACAAACTCCTTGAGCTCAAATGAAATGTTTTTTGAGCGCTGGAGTGAAGGACACTTGAGTGGTTCAGGACAAGATGCATTGTTCATTTGGCTTCAGGTGAATTATGAGGACAAAACACTATTTTTCCTCCTAAACCGAAGGACTCGTCTAGACAGCACTCTTTAGGGGTTTCCAGGACTCAAGGTTCAGCATGACACACAACCAAACAGACGACTTATGATTCAGCTCACCATTCCACTTTGGATTTGCATGCTATCACAACGCTTAGAGAATGGCTGATCATTTCTCCATCACCAGAATGCAGCGTCATTGCAAATACATTGAAGATCCTGTCAGTATTTACTCACGTTCATGTCGTTCCTTTTACTACTTTCTTGAAAAATGCAAGGTGTTTTTGTCAATTTTACATGTCTTTTACGGAAAATAGCAACTTGCAGATTCCACTGAAGAACGATATTCTGAACGACATAAGGGTGAGAAAATTATGACAGAATCTTCACTTTTTAATAATTATTCCTTCTAAACAGGTTTCTCACACTGTTTGTGGGGATTTTCATTTAATTCAGCATTTATTAGACGCCAGATGAGCAGTTGAGACAGAACTGGCATGTCTTATACTGTATGGTGTTCAAATGAATCCATAAAAAAAGTATTCCCAGATGGTTGTGACTGGCTCACGGAGCAGGATTATTTTCATATATCATATTCTTGCTACTTTTAGCAGATGTGAGGCTGCTTGAAAGGCAGACCGTCCGAATGTTTGGTCAAACCGGATGTAATGAACACGCTGAGGCCCAAAGAGAACAACAATTGGGCCCGAAATACTAGACGGAGATGAAAGATCTTCCAGGAATTGGTGTGATGGATTGAGAAAGGTTTAGGCCTTGGCTTGACGTGCAAGCTAATTCAGTACCTTGGCTGTGACTTCATAGACTCTCACACTACCTAAAATGTAATTTGGACTTATAAAAAAGTCTTTTTTGACTTCAATTGTTTGTGATGTTCATTGCGCAAGTGTCAGAGGAGCAAAACCACTGCGAAAGGAGTTGTAAGTGTTAACATATGTGGGATGACTTCCAGGAGCTCTGAATTGATCCCGATACGTTTGCATGTGCTTACGAGAAAAGTTTGATTTGTTACTTTTGTTAAAGGGATAGTTCACCCGATTTAATTACCTAAAGCCTTAATTCAATCTGTTCATCATATAAAGCGATTGAGTCTCTCCAGACAATTTGGACTAAACCGCTCAATCCATATGGATTAGTTTTGCGATCTCTTTATGAACGTTTTGAAGCGTCAAAGTGTCAGTTGAGTAGACTGTCAATTGCGGGACAGAAAGCTCTCAGATTTCATTAAAAATATCTCCATTTGTGTTCCGAAGATGAACGAAAGTCTTACGGTTTGGAACGACATGAGGGTGATCAATTACTGACCGAATTTTCATTTTTGGGTGAACTATCCCTTTAACATATTACTCAGAGAGAGCGCTGAGATCATTAACCAGATATGTTTGTCACAAATGAAAGACGATAACCTCGCAATAACCTCTCGATTTATGATTTTTATTTCCTGCTTCTATAAGTTCTCCATTGGTCTCGGAGAGGGTGTGTGGCAAAGATAGCAACCCAAAACTCAGATGAAAAGAAATGTGATTTAAGGAAATGTGCACGCCCAGACTCGTAATGTTTGCGTGCGCGATGACAGATGTGTTAATGTGGCCAGATGTGCCCAAAGATCCCGCATTGATGGATACTCTTCAGAGGAGAGCTTGCGTTTTGTACTTTCTTATTCTTGTGGGTTTGATGTTTCGTGAAGAGCTGCTTTCATGCTGAAGTTTATTTGTTCGGTTTGGCAGTACGACGACTGCCAATGGAGAAAAACATATACAAATACATAAACATCATATTGGAAATCACATCATACGTATTGAAACAAAAAATCACAAATGAGGTCTCAACTGTTTCTCCTAGACAGTTTAAATGGAGAACAAATGAGGACTTGTGCTACTCAGATGTTTCTACACATCTCAACATTGTCTCAAACTATGATTTGCCTGTATCAAATTATTTTCTAGCTCTTTACTATAAACTATATACTACATATACTCTGTGCATCAATAACTAAGTCATGTATGTCTGTTGTTTGTTTACTCTGAAGGAATTTTCAGGAATAAATATAAATACAGGGATAAATCTGCTTCATCTGACCTTTAAAGGAGTCATGACATGTTTTTTTATTTTTTATTTTTTGTTCCCTTAGGTGCAATTATAGTATTACTATAGTTTTTTGTACAAAAAAAACTTTAAAAATGTAGTGATTTATGACCTTTTCCCACCCTATTTCTCAACCTCTGATTCAAACAGTCTGTTTTGGGGGTGTTTCCCCTTTAAGAGTTCAGTGTTAACACCCACTGTTATGATTGGCTAACGTCAGTGCTGCTTATGCATAAATTATTAACGTTAATAATTTTTTATCCCATGTAGGCTACACAATGCTCCACCACGTGAAACTTCGGTCTTCCAATCTTTTACTATCGTGTCAATTCTCAATTGATTTTGATTCATATGCGTGAGGGAGAGAGAGAGAGAGAGAGAGACAGTTTGAAGGCGCACCCGCGGCCGTGGCTCTCTCTCTCTCTCTCTCTCTCTCTCTCTCTCTCTCTCTCTCTCTCTCTCTTTCTCTCTGCTCGTTCTTTCAGTAACATGCGCCCTGTCACACTCATCTACATCACTCACCAATCAAATAAAGCTTTGGCTGGCTGCATATGCTGTTAATAAACTGCATCCGACTGCTTTCCCTGACGTCTGGATCGTTCGGCAGCGTATTCAAACACTCAAACAGGAACAGCACATCTGCGTGGCATCACAGTCATCTTGTAAACAGACCCACTCGCTGCACGACAACGCATGTGATGATGCGAAATGAGGCGTAGTTGTCTTGCTCTGGAGGCGGTCATATGCAAACGACTGGTACGTCACTTCGTACCGTGACGTCACTAAGTTCAAAGGATCCAGAACGAGCTGTATTTAGAGCTTGATTAAATAAATGCTTCGTTTATAATGGGGAGGACGTCTTAAGCTATGAAACTTGCAGGAGGTTTTAATGGTACAAAGACCTCTTAAATACCAAAAGATCAAGGCAAATTTGGTTTCTCATGTCATGACCCCTTTAAAATTAGTTGTGTGTGTGTTAATTTAGTGCAATTAAACAATATTTTTGATTCGCATGAAACTATTTACTTTAGAACAGATGGTTTCACATGAGCAATATTTTTTTTTTTTTTATTTTTTTTTTTACAGTGTTGAGACTCATAATTGAGACCTCCATTGAGTCTCCTAAACTGTAAAAAAGCAATGTCTAAGCAACATATTTCCTATGGGTACATTTCAAATGTGTTTATCGATGATGCATTCATAAATCTCCAGATGTATTAAATCAATATGGAGACAATTATTTTAAAATTACATCTGAAATGCAACCCACAAATTTCCATAACAATAAGACAATATAGAGATAGGGAAATATACAGATGATAAGTCTGATATATTTTGTACTTTCTGTTTGTTTTAATTAAAGTCGGTGTGTTTTGATTCGACCAGTTCTTTTACTTCTTCTTGAAGAAGTGTGAAGGTGATCGGTTGTTGTCTTTATTTTTCAGTAATTCTTCCTAAATAGTTCTTCAGCTCTCAGAGACTGTTGCTGCTTTTCCACCACTAAAAAGTTTTTTTAAATGGTTTTTAAATGTTTTTTTTTTTAGTTGTTTTATTCGCACTTGCGCATTGAAATCAATCATGTGACACCTTGACCCATGACCTCTAGACACCCTTAGGTGGGTTTCTTTTCTCTACAGTTGATAAGGATTCTGGTCCTCAGGTGTTTTCCGTGACCAAGTATACTACATCTGCCTTCATTCCAGCTCATGATGGAATAGTTCAGCCCTGCGATGAGGCAAGCGGTCCTTCGTCCGGTCCAAGGGTGTAACGTTCCTCATTAGCTGAAGCTTAAGAACTGGCAGCAGTCTCTGTCTTGCCATGGGATGTCATTACATCAACCTCTGAATATTTCCATGGATTATTGCATTCCAAGTCAACAGTTCTCCCATCACACAAGTGTTATTTGGTTTATTCCTGTGAGTCATTTAGAAATCAGATACCTTCATTGAAACTTGTTATGGAACTGAGCTTGAGGACTGACTCTGTTGATGACAAATTTTACTTTATAATTTAGAAAGTAGCAAAAAATGGTATGCTTTGCTGAAATATGCTTTGGTTTTTCCAAACCTGTAACTTCAGTTTTTGCTATTTTCTAAATGATTGTCTGTGGTGATTGACGTTATGCCACACATGCTGCCAATAGAGGGCTGTACTTTGTAATGAAACCCAGACCATTCCATTAAGGCCTGTAAATTCCTAAAATAGAGTTTCTGTAATTGTCAACGTAACCATCTGTCAGGGTCCAGAGAGAAGCAGATTCACCTTAAAAAATATTTTTTTTGATACATTTTAGTGTTGGTCTCTTCTAGATCGTCTGGATGTGATGTTTTACATTAGTTCCTAAGTAGATGTTTGATGCTGGAAACGTTACTTAACTTTTGGATAAAATGACCTCAGCAGATATACATTGTCGAGGTAATTGATTCATGTTAAAGGGATAGTTCACCCAAACATTTTTAATTCTGTCATTAATGAATCACCCTCATGTCGTTCCAAACCCATAAGACTTTTGTTCATCTTCACAAATGAAGATATTTTTGATGAAATCTGAGAGCTTTCTGTCCCTCCATTGAAACTCTGATACTTCAAAAAGTTCATAAAGAGATCGTAAAACTAATCCATATGAATTGAGCGGTTTAGTCCAAATTTTCTGGAGAGACTCTCGTTTTATATGATGAACAGATTGAATTTAAGCTTTTTCACAAATAAACATTCATCAACTCACACATCAGTTATGGTAAACGGAAGCTCAGGCATGTTGGTGATCTGGGCAATCGCTAGCGTGTTGCCATGTGGTTTCTATAATATTCTGTGTGTGTGCGTGCGTGCGTGCGTGTGTGTGTGTGATGGCAACATCCAAAATCCTTGTCCTTGTGTGGACATTGTTTGGTCCACAAAACATGTTTTTTGAAAATCTAAAAATGCATAGAGATTTCTGTGATGAGTAGGTTTAGGGTTAGAGGATAGAATAAACAGTTTGTATAATATAAATATCATTATGTCTATGGAAAGTCCCCATAAGACATGGAAACCCATCATATGTGTGTTTTCTTATCGACGCAAGGACAAAAAGCCCCAAGTCTTTGTGATATTATGGTCTAAATTAAAAGTCTGTGGGGATTTTTCTCCTGGCAGAATTGTAAGTCTGATTACTTATAAAAGTAACAGCACACCTCTCTCCAACAAGCCGCATGATTTGAGGTATTATTAATTTAGCATGCTAAACAGAGGTATTTAATAGAAACTCTGCATTACTGATCCATCTTCCAATTACCAGATAAGAGGACACTCCAGATGTGTAAGATGATAAAGAGGAACTCATTTCTGTGCAGGAGGAAACGCTCTGGAACGAGTCGTGACCTGATTTCTCCTAAGTAGCATGAAAAAACTGTGTTTTGTCCTTGACAGGATGGGCACGAGTTCATTGCTGAATTCACATTTAGTCAGCCAAGGACTGGAAAGTAATTTGAGCTGTAACTCTGTCCCCATCCAACTCCCCTTGTCATTTGTTCCCCTCTCTTTTGTCTATCTTTCTTTTTAGCGAATGGCGGGCTTCCAGTCTGGATGTGTGTGTCTCTCTGTTAGTCCACATCAGGATGCACATGCAAATAAACTTCGGCTGATGTGCTCCAGTGTGTTTGCTCTTCATTTAAAGCTGCCAGGGGGGCAGTGTTAAAGTAAAAGCTGATTCTGTCAAGATTCACTCTCATCTTTTTCCAACCTGACATTCATGCTGCTTTCTTTTTTTACAGAAGACTTTTTCTGTAAGAGTCTTTACATAGCATATGAATATTATGGAAGCTTGTTTCCGGCACAGAATAAAAAATATGTAATTGCGAATTTTTATCTCGCAATTCTGACTTTTTTTCAGTTTGCAATTGTGAGTTATGGAGTCCAATTCTGAGGGAGAAAAAAGGACTGACTTATATCATCCAATTAGAAACAAAATCAGAATTACCTTTTATTTTTTTTAATTATATATATTTAATGTATATAAATATATGTAAATAATTACTCAAACAAAATTATAAAATAATTACTAAATAATAAATAATGCTTTTTAAATGTTTTCTTTTTTTTTTTTTTTCTGGTTGTGAATTCAGGCAAAACTTTTCAAGCTTCAAGATTATCAGTGAATAAAGATTTTTTTGTCTTTTTTGGAGCTTGACCAATGCAATGACTATGAAGTGTTGACGACTATAATTCAGTATATAACATAATTCAGGTTTAAATGACATGAGGGTGTGTAAAAAATTGACAGCATTTTCATATTGTGGTGAACTGTTCCTTTAAGTTCTATGCTTGAAAGAGAAACCTCTTTCATTGTTTTTATTCTGTCCACTCCTGTCATGTCCCTTTCTAGTTTTCTATCTTGCGAGAACACAAAGCATTAAGTGACCAGGGAAACAACAGCGCCCTGCTGTGTCTTTTTCCCCTGGTGACTGATGATTTGATTAGTTTTTTTTCTGCTTGTGGCTTTGCTGCAGTCGTCTTTCCACAGCATGAAAGGTAGAATTATTTCTCTTTTTTTCTACATGGTAATCTTTCGCTCTGCTTGGTCTCTGCTCGTGTGCATAATTGAAGAATAAATTAGAAAATGGCCACAGAAACATAATACTTTGTTGATTGTTTGTCATTTTAACTTCTCTTTGAGCCAGTTTCATGACTGAATGTTTGTTTTGCTGGAACTCGATCTTCTCAAGGACATGGTAATGATGCCATATGATGATCTAATGAGATGTAATGAGGAGTTGGGGTGGATCTCGCTTAGTAGAGGCGGGATGATGTTAGTAACATAAAAGTGGTCATGGTCCATATGACTATATTCCAAGAGAGTTCATTTTTGGGTCTGGTTGGCGACTGTAAGACTAATTGTCTGCTAGAGGGACTAAACTAAGTTTTCTAAATGCAGAATGATTTTGGAAGTTTCTTTTAGAAGTTTTCCTAATTTGTAAGCTGATTTGAATAAATGCATCTACTAAATGAATAAATCTTCTATTATGAAGTGCACACACACATTATTGGCCTCTTCAGTTTTATGGTTGAAAAACATTATTGATTGATTCGATAGAGAAGTAGTTTTGGTAACACTTTATTTGAAGGGGTGTGCATAAGACTGACATGACACTGTCATAAACATGACATAACACCTGTCATGAACATGAAGGAGTCTTTATGAATGTTTATGACTGTTGTCATTAAGTGTCATTCGGTAAATTATGACACTTTTAATGCAAAGTTGACATTGTTTAAAATGTCTTTGTTATGACAACTTGACATTACCCAAGACAAAAATGTCTTTGTTATGACAACTTGACATTAACCAAGAAATCATAACCTGTCAACCTGTCACAACTTTGGCCGTCATGACACCATTAAAACTGTGTCATGAATATTTTACTTGTCCTCAAGTAAAGTGGAACACATTGTACTAGTTATAAAGATGTCATTAAGGGTTATTACACTGTAAAATGCTTTAAGTTTGATAATTAGACCTGTTATGACATATTTGTGACAGGTTGACAGGTTATGATTTCTTGGTTAATGTCAAGTTGTCATAACAAAGAAATTTTTTGTCTTTGTTAATGTCAAGTTGTCATAACAAAGACATTTTAAACAATGTCAACTTTGCATTAAAAGTGTCATAATTTACCGAATGACACTTAATGACAACAGTCATAAACATTCATAAAGACTCCTTCATGTTCATGACAGGTGTTATGTCATGTTTATGACAGTGTCATGTCAGTCTTATGCACACCCCTTCAAATAAAGTGTTACCGTAGTTTTTGTTTAGTAGTTTATGGAAGGTGTTAGATGTTCTTTTTAATGAAAATGCACTCCAGAATTCAACAGTCATTGAAAATGTTAAAATAGTGATTTTCTATAATCCCATAATTTCAATTTATTTATTTTTATTATTTTTTTGTGAGTGCATTCTCTATAAAATCCTTTTAAAAACCATTAGAAAAGTCGACCCTGAGCAAAGTTCATGATTTGTGAATATTTTTTTCTAAGCTAAAACTCAAATAAGCGCTTGAAAAGAAAAGGATAAATCCTATTCCGGCCTTCAGTCTCCAGCGTCTGTGGATGATCAAGCATATGTTGAGTTGACCCTCCTGCCTCAACCTTATGCCTCCAAACCCCACCTGAGGGAATCATCATGGCCGTGGTTCAGACCTCAGATCAGTTCAAGATTGTGCTTGTAAATGCTTCTGCTGCATCTGTGATCAGAAGAGCAACATCTGTCAGAACATCTGTGACCGCATGGCAGATTTCAAGACATCTCGTCTCTTCCTGGTTTTTTAGACACCACTGCCAAATGCTGTTTTGTAGTTACATGTGTTGTTAATCCCATTTACTATGTGAAACAGTCCTGTAAGCCGTGAACTGTGCGAGGTGAGACCAATTAAACATCCTTCCATTATAATTAAGCGATAAGGGACAAGAGTTCGGGCTGCAGAGTTCCTGCAACCCCTTTAAAATCCGTATATTCACTTGTTCACTTGTATATTCACTTGTCCTCAAGCGTCGTGTTGATTTAAAAAAATGCATAATACAAAATGCACAACATGATTCATGAGGAAATTAATTAAGAAGACAAAAGATTCCTTGACTTATTCCTTAAACTGAAGTTAATGATTGGTATCTGATTGCACAGTAGATAAATCAAGTGCACTCAAAAGTTTAGGTTAGTAAGATTAATTTATGTTTTTTTTTTTTATTATTGATTTTATGCAGCAAAGATGCATTACATAAGTGACAAAGTGACAGCAAAGACATTTATAATGTTTCAAAAGAATTATATTTCAAGTAAATGCTGTTTTTTTAACTTTCTATTCATCAAAGAATCCTGAAAAAATATATCATGGTTTTCACAAAAATATAAAGCAGCACAACAGTTTTCAACATTGATAATAATCAGAAATGTTTCGACTCATATTATTCTGATTTCTGAAGGATCATGTGACACTGAAGACTGGAGTAATGATGCTGAACATTCAGCTTTGATCACAGGAATAAATTACATTTTAACATTCAAATAGAAAACAGTTATTTTAAATTGTAATAATATTTCACATTATTACTGTGTTTACTGTATTTTTCATCAAATATAAATGAACAGCATAAGCGTAAAGCGTAAGCATAAAAAAAAATGACTTACCAACCCAAAACTTTTTAATGATACTCTGTGTTAGCACAGATGTAATAATGTAATGACCAATCAGCATTCAGGACGCAATCCAGGATAGGAAATATCGGTTTTATAATAAACATTAATCAGAAAGTAATTTTCCTGCTGTCAGAACAATGCATTAGACATTTACATTCAATAATAAGATCTGTCTAATCTTTTAAAAAAATCAATTAAATTCATTTTCTAGTTCTTTGAGGGTGCAGTACAGCAAATGTTTCCATGAACCTTGATGGGGTTTTCAGATACTAAAAGCTATTTTTAACTTAAAAGTGTATCCAGAAAACATTAATGTTTCATTGTAAATTCACTGCAAGGTTTTCATTGATTTTCTCCACACGGAGTCAGCTTTAAGATCATCTAATTCGATTTAGTTTGGCGAGAAGAGATCAACAACAAATTTCTCCTGGAAGTTGAAAACTAGTGTGTAATGTGTGCAGTAATCAGAGTGACTTTCAAACCGAACAGACTTTTAGTGTGGTGTCATCGATTTTAGGTTAATCCTCCAGAAACATAGACGGCCTATTCCTGGAAATGTTGATAGGATAATGAAGTGAACCAGACTTTCTGCTGTCAGAAGTCTGTGTGTTTTTCAGAGAGGTTTGTTGTTCTCTGACTCAGCAGTGCTGTAATCGTCTTCATGAGTTTGTCACTTTCTCTCGGGCAGTTCTAGTTAAGAAAGCACAGCTGCATGTGGACCGAGCGAGTACAGATGTTAGTAATGGTCTGATCAAAACATTATCTCAGCGGGCGAGAGAGGAAGAGAGAGAATTAGGGCATCCTTTCACAGGATGAGGGGATCTCTGTAGCCCGTCTTTGATCCGTGTTCATTTGCTGCTGATCGGATTATACGGGGGGATAAAGGAGGATTCAGATTCTTGGTTTCACACTACAAAATTTTCAACTCAACTCGTCTTACTTTCATAATGTAACACATTCTGAGTGAAAGTGGGCAGAGCTTCATTTGAGTGATCTCAGCTGAAAAATAACTGGTTTCAGAGATGAGCAAGTGCAATGCATTGTTCACAGTATAAGACACCGCTCTTAGAAGAAAAGGTTCTATATAGAACCTTAAAAGGTTCTAGCAGCGCTACATATTTGGAACCCCTAAAAGGTTCTTCACTCTTAGAAAAAAAGGGTTCATTGGGGTTCTATATAGAACCATAGGGTTCTTTACTCAACTCCAAAGAACCTTTTATGCTAAAAAGGTTCTATAATGATTTCTTTTGGCACAAAGGTTCTTTATAGGCTATTATTCATTCATATATTACATTATTCTGCAACATTTTGTAGTTGTAATTCAATTATTGTTTATTACACTGTAGTAACTTAATATCACATTTTAATCATGCTGATTTTTGGAGGAGAAAAACTGAAATGGCACTGTTCGTGTGATATTGATTAACTACAGAAAATGATATATAAATTTTCTAACCCCCATATCTTGATTTTTGTGATCATTCACATGCATTCATAAATACATTTTAGGGTCTTGATGTTTGTCAATAATATGAAATATTTAATCCGGAAAGGACAAAACAAATGATAATGAATGAACCCCTAAAAGGTTCCATATAGAACATTTTAGGGGTTCCAAATACGTAGCGCCGATATAACCTTTTCTTCTAAGAGTGCAGGAACATGAAACCAAGAAAATAAATACTTAATTTTGAAGTAAAATGACTTGAGGAAATGAGTGAATGTAATTTGTTTGTGTGTTTGTGTTGCAGAGGGTTGTTTGCTAGTCACTACACAGAAACACACTACCTGGAGGATGGAAGTGCCGTCACCACCTCACCGAATGTGACGGTAAGATTACAAGTTTCCTTCCAGATTAAACCCTACGCCTACCGAACACATGGCCATGTGCACTTCCTGAAACAAGCCCCTGTTATTCTCCCTGGAAGAGTGTTTTACTTCAGCTGCTGGATCGATGGTTTGTCAGAAAACTCTTGGTTAGTCCGTGGAGCTGAATCAGGTGGAACTGGTGTTTATGAGACGTTCCCTTACAAAAATGTAGGCTATGTTACTAAACCTAACAAGCTACCAATGTAGGAAGTATGCTAAGGGTTCTTTGGTCTTTTTTGCATGGTTTGCATCCAATTTTAAGGCAGCATCATTAAGGCAGACCTTCTTTTTTACATAAACCAGACCTGCAGTTAAGATCCCATAGAATCACTGATCTCCGCCCTCAGCGACTGCTGGATGATCTTGTGTCAACAGCTTTAGAGGAGAGGCGGTCATACGAGGGCCACCAGGAGAGCAGGAACCACCCATGATGCACCTCTGTGTGTTTTAAGCGTTTAGATTGCAGCTCAGATTACTAGTCAGCGCAACAGACACTTTGAGGCCTGAAGGCATGCGAGTCCAAACCTCTGAGGAGCACCTCTGAATCACTGACCCCGTCATCCTCAGTCTGCTCTCCAGCGGGGCCGCCAGTTTCCCCGCCAGACTGTTTGAGCCAAAACACTTCATGAAAAGAAAACACATGCAATCAGAAATCCTACAAAAAAGAAAAAGGAAAAAAATAGACAAGGAAAGAAAACGGCAATTATATTATTACTATTGCAATAATATACCCGCACAGACCACCCTAGCAATGGTATAGCAATGGTCTAAAGCCATTTAGAACACCATAGCAACAGCATAGCAACGGTATAGCAACAGTCTTAAGCCATTTAGACCACCCCAGCAACAGCATAGCAACAGTCTAAAGCCATTTAGACCACCCCAGCAACAGCATAGCAACAGCAACAGTCTAAAGCCATTTAGACCACCCCAGCAACAGCATAGCAACAGCATAGCAACAGTCTAAAGCCAATCAGACCACCCCAGCAACAGCATAGCAACAGTCTAAAGGCACTGAAATGTAGTTAGAAAGAAAGAAAGAAAGAAAGAAAGAAAGAAAGAAAGAAAAAAAGAAAGAAAGAAAGAAAGAAAGAAAGACAATATTCCCATCATGCTCCAGTAAGGATCTGTTAAACACTTGATATGGTGTTTCACAACACCGTATGGTGAGATTTCACAAACCATTGTGACTATTTCAGCTTGTTCTGTAGATTTTCTCAATAGTGTGAGGCAATGTGCGTCCGGCTTTGTTTTGATGGGAAACAAGAGTTGCAGGTCACCCAGAAACTGCAGCACTTCTCGACCTGAGCGTCGTCAGGGGGAGCAGGGCTGAATTTGGACTTCACAAACTGATTTGGGAGGAACAGAACAAAACAAGACAAACGCTCTGTCAACCTGAGTACAGAGCGTAATGGTTTTTATTCTGTACAAACTGTATATTCTATCCCCTTACACTGCCCCTGTCCCTAAACCTACCCATCACAGGAAACATGCTGCATTTTTACATTTTTAATAAAACATTGTTTTTTATGTTTTTTAAGCTATTTGAATTAAGAGGACTCATGAAATGTCCTCATAAACCACATTTAAGTTGTAATACCAGTGTAATACACGTCATTATACAAATTTGTGTCCTCATAAATCACATAAACAAGCACACAGACACACACACACACACACACACACACACATACTCATAGACAAATTTTAGTTTTATTGTCTATGTTTTGGGTTTGGGTTGTTCAGAAGAAAGTTACACTTCTTATAAAAATGTATACCTTCAATGCAATACACATCCATCCATCCATCCATCCCATTTCTGTGTGTAAATAATGTGCAAATATATCACACAAACTATGCTTGACTTATTTCTTCCGTTGCATGATCACATTCGCACGGCCCTAAAACAAAGTTTAACAGCGCTGATCGAATTCTATAGTGATTGACTTATATGCTGTGTCCAAACATTTGTGCACCAGGCAACAGACCGGCGTGTTTTGTACTGTAATCTGGAAGAATTGTGCTGATCTGATGGGATCCAGGGCCGCTGGGGCAGATGGAGTGTGTTCACTGGGTGTAGGGAGTTATGGGCTCGTGTTCTGTTCCAGAAAGACTTCGGGAGTGTGTCAGTGTGTGTCTGTTCTCCCAGACCTCCTCTGCCTTTCATTAAGTCTGTTTTATGGTTGTATGTGTGGTGCCATTATTTCATCCTTAAGCAGAACTCCTCTGAGGCCCGTTTGGACTCACTCATGACTCCTGTAGCTCCAGTCGGACACTGCCCAACACCCTTTAATCGCAGATATATTACGTGATTAAGAACGACTTAGAACAGGAGTGTCAAACTCATTTTAGGTCGTGAGATGAGTTTTTGTACATGTGCAATGCATGGTCTTCTGGACTTTGTGAAATACAAAGTCAACTTTAGATTACAAATAGCTTACATAAAGAAATCTAAAATGGAAATATTCATCAAAACAATAAAAAATAGACTTTTAATAATGATAAACTGACATTGGTTTTAATAATATTAATAATAATACAAATCATATATATATATATACATTTTTTTTTTATTTTTTTTTATTATAGGCAACACTTTATTTGACAGTGTCCTTGTTACATACGTTTCATGTAGTTACTGTAGTAATAACTATAAATTATGAATAATTACATTTAACTAACCTAAACCAAACCCCAATCCTAACTCTAACTCTCTAGCAATTACATGTAGATAATTATTATTACTCAGTACGTAAATACACTGTAACACTGACTCCTTAAAACAAAGGAGTCAAATAAATTATATTGAATAACATAGGGAATGGACAAAAATAAAAATGATCCCATTCATCATGTCTCAGCTGTGGCCCACAGTAAGAAGTCACATTTATTTAGATTGCGCTTTTTACAATACAGATTGTTTCAAAGCAGCTTTACAGAGATAATAGGAAAATAATGCAAAAAAGTTTGTTTCCAGAAGAAAATAGCGTCACAGTCCGGCTTAAGTAAATTCAGGGATGTTTAATTTTTGTTTTAAAAAAGTTATTAATTTAGTTAATTTATATATAGCCGCTCTGGAGAGAACCGTGATGTCATCGTCCAACTCAGTTCTTGTATAATGGTGTCAATGCAGGCAGATCAATAATATTGTTGAATATTAAATTAAATGTTAAATTAAGTGACCAAGTCATTTAACACTGGACCTGAGACTGACCGCACACCATCTGTTACCCTTTACATCATTGACATTGACATGATAAACTATATGAATTCAGAATAGAGTGCTTTCAGTGCCAGCTTCTGCCAAAGGAAGAATTCATGCAATTTATGATATTCATCATCAGGAATTCTTTAGTAAATTTTAGAGTAACACGCAAACAATGATGCAAATCCACACAGTCAACATTCATATTTTTATTCAGTATACTTATAGAGTTATGCTTTTCATGCAGCTGGCCGGTCTGTGGCTCTCTGTGTTTTCTTTTTTAATGGAAGTGGAATGTGTTTTTTGCCTGACGGCTCTCAGGAAACAATAATCTGACAGACATCATGGCTCAGGGCAGTGTGTGCTGTGATGGATTTCCTCATGTTACTTTGACTGAGACTCAAAGATATATTGAGGACTGTAGTTTACACCAGGTCATGCTGTTAAAATAACCCCAATGTCACTGGAATACTAAAATGAGCATTACTAAACAGACAGTTCTCACTCTAAGCTGTATATTAATTGCAAGGTGCTATTTTGATTGAAACTAACCTAACTTTTTGCAAAGCATTCGGTTTGTTTTTTTTGTTTTTTAAAAAAAAAATTAATTGCCATTATCACTGTATCAGTATATGAGAAAAGCCTTTCTTCGTGCTAATGCACTATGTTAAATGGTGGAGCTGTTTTGGGGATTATTATTATTTTGATCATATTTCTTCTGCTTCACTGTTTTATAAAAATTTTGCATCATATCCAACAACACCCTATGTAAATCACTGTAACATTGCTTTATTTGTGATATTTGTACACTGCGGTTACTGGATAAAGTCTAAAACACGTTTCAACAGGAAAGGGCTAAAAATGGGAATGTCTTTTAAAAAAGGACGAGTAAAATCATTGAGCCACGGCTGGAAACAGGACAGTATTTCTCGAGATCTGTAGACCGAGAGAACAGGAGCTTTCAGAGGGATGAATCTGTGCCAGCTCCGTTCCCAATCCAAACCAGACAAGAGCTGCTCATCTCCTCAGACAAAACTACTTCATCCTGAAGTGCCTCTCGCTGCGTACACACACACGTCAAAGCTTTAGGGATGACAGTCGCATTCTAATGGAGCGAATCCCTGAAATGCACATTCATGCGCTCGGGTTTAACCCTTACACACGGTCAAGAGTCAACATGCTTTAATCTGATTTGATTATGTCATTCGCAGTGTTTCATCTGATTGCAGTACATTCCTTCATAAAAGAATGAAAGTATAATCCGTCTTTTGTTTTGTTTTTCTTCAGGTTGTTTTCAACGTTTTTTTTCCCCCCTCAAATCATCTCAGATCTGATTGGTTTGGTTCATCGCTTTTTTGTCTTGCCTTTTGAGAATATACCTCCAGAAACAAAGCAGCTGAAAAAGTTGGTCATCTAACACATATAATGGGGCATGTTGTCACAATAGTATAAAGCCTACTATATCATAATTTGAGATGCAAATTTCTAAGTCCTGTAACTGATCAATGTGATCAAAACTCTGTGATTAAAAAGTTATAATTGTGATGATTATGGTTTACAGCTTATGAAAACCCCAAATTCAAAATCTCAGAAAATTTTAATATTACATGCAATCAATAATAAAAAAAAGGATTTTAAATACAGAAATGTTTTTAGAGGAAACAGGTTTAGAGGAATGTTTATTTATTCATCTCTCAATCATCATTGTATTGCATTGCATATGTTTTGCCCAACACAATAAAAACTAGCTGACCATAAAACTAAGCATTTAAATATCACACTAAGACATATTATTGGAAGATATAGCGTGACGACTGATATTTTTAAGCATTTTATATAAGTAGTCTGCTATAGATCTCAGTGATTTACATTGCAAGCGTCAAGATTTCATCTTTTGCCCATATAAATATCAGAAAATATTTATAATCACTAATAATCACTAAATTCCAAATTTTTGGCTCAGTTTGGGCCTCGGAATAAAAATGTGATGTTTTGTTCCCTTTCAAGCCATAATATCAATTTATAAGAATATAAGCCATAAAAGCATGATATGTGATCCTCAAAATAAAATACACATGCCAACTTTTTTTGTACAGATTTTTTTAATGCATATTTTTGTCCAAAGGTTCAGTAAACTGTTTTTCTGAAACACCAGAAAGTTCAAAAGGAATGGTTTTGGTTTCAGATTTGTTTCCTTATAAAACATTCCTTTTTAAACTACTGTGTTGGCCAACAGTAATTCAATTAAAACAATGTTTTTATTAAATTGCATATAAAATGGCAAAAAGAAAGATTTTTTTTTCTTTTGTGTCCCAGATTCACTGCTATTATCATGGCGAGGTGGAGGGACACCTGGGGTCAGAGGTCAGCCTCAGCACCTGTACAGGACTCAGGTGAGTTAGTGGTCACGCCCTTCCTATATGGGACAATTTGTACCTTAACTTCACCTCACAGCCTTCCCATGATGCACTGAGCTTAGGGACTGAAGTCAAGAATGGCCCGAGGAAAGGGCATTTTAATAACGCCGTCCTCCAGAGACACTGTACGGTTCCTGTTTTAATTATGAACAAGCACTCTAGTGGACGCTTAGGTCTGCCTTCATTACTGCATGGACATTCAGATAGCTTCACAAGTGAAATCTTCACAGTGATCAACAGGAAAAAAATGATCAATGATGCAAACTTCATGAGACAAATTAAAGCATCTCTACAGAGACAATAGTCATTATTCAGCTCAAGTCAGATCAGTGTTGATTCACTTCTGTTGAATTGCGAGTTCATCAATTATGAAATAAATCTGATTCAGCTATAAAGGAGGAAAGTTGTCCCATAATACGGTTTCTGTCAGAGCATCACCGTAATAACTTTATATGAACTGATCATGTGCCACAAGAGATGCATAAAGCTGATTTTCACACATCAACCTAGGGAGAAGGAGAGCAGTCTGGACATGCAGGATTTATGAGTGTGATAAAGCGTCAAACATATCTCCGTCCCCAGAGCCACAGCGCTTATTGTTCAGCTCTTTATTTCACCTTGACTCCCTCTTCGTGCCGCAGTAACCTGTCTCTCTCCGCCTGGCAGACACACACACACACATACACATGTGAAGGTCTCCTCCAACTGAAGCGCAGTCGCTCGCCACTCGGGCCAAAACAAATCGCTGCTGATTTTTTTGGCGAGTGGGGTTTCCACAGGGATCTCGTGCAGTGGGGAATGTAGTTTTGAAACTTCTGGAAAAGCCCAAAGCACTGGCCGTTTCCCAGCTGAGGAGAATGTCACTTAAATTCAGCGTACGACTCGAAAGTGTGAGAAAGGTTTGCGGATGCGAATCCAAAAACCACAGAGCTGTAATATTAGAGCTCGGGGGAAGATTTATTTAGCCAAATATTGTACAAAATGGACCGTCTGCTGACCGACAGTGGCTTGGATGCTGAACTAAGCCACTTTCCAAAACGTCACGCTGTCTTATATTGTGGGAAAACGAGAAACCACTTCCTTTCATAGAAGAGTTTTTCTCACATTTATTTGCCATTTTGTGTTATTATTGTAAAAGCTTCTTGTCTCGCTTCTTTTCTGTGCCTTTCTGTATGCAGTTCTGAATAATCATAAAATATTAGTGCATCTGAACACATTTTTGGTAAGACTGGGGAAAAGTGCTGTTCAAATATATGCAAATTTTCTGCATGGTCTCTGAATTAATAAGAGGTCAAACTAAAAGCACTGTAATTATAGTAGAATTTGATAAAAGTAGTTCCAGATAAAATGTCACAAATTGAATTCATAGCAGGAGATCCTTGTAAATTCCTGTACAAGTCCTGCTTTCTAACTTAAAAGCTTGAAAATGTTGTATTTATTTTATTTCCAATGGATGCTGATTTAAAAATTGATTGTGGGACATTTTATCATTTGTGATAAATATATTTTTGGGGGGCAATGTACATAGTCCAGACAATAAATCCGACCCCAAATAGATACATTCAATATTTAAATATTATTAACTCTGTTTTGACACATATTTCTATATTTCACTCTTCATGGACGATTTACACATTTTACTTGAAATTGCTAACAAATATGAATTGTTTGTAGATTAAATTGACTGTCAAACCAAATGATGAAAATATATGACAATAAAGCTGCATGTCAAGTTGCCAAATACACTGACACATACATGCTGTGTGTAATTGTTAATTCTGGTCACTCCTTGTTATGTTTACATGATGCATGTATAATCGTAAAATGAACAAATTCAAATGTTAACTGAATGGTGTTGATTGCGTCGTTCTACAGGGGACTGATTTCACTTGAACATAAAGTATATGTACTGGAGCCCATGCAGGAGGGAAACACTCATCGTCTTTACAGAGGAGAACATCTTAAGTTCACCCGGGGAACCTGTGGACACGGTCACAATATTTCATACCCAAACACTACAGGAGCCGTCTTCAGTTCTCACAGCAGAAGGGTGCGTAAAACAAAACCACAAACCTTCACAGATTACAGCTTTCAGCACCCAATACGCTGATTTCACGCAGCCGCCATTTTGAAATGGAAAGTGAGGCTCCGGTGGGAAGAACCCCGGAAGTAAAGATACACGACAATGCCTCGGATTACCAACCTGAAGCTGCCGCCGCGACTTACACTATTGGATGTTAATATCCAATATAGTTCGTTCCTGCTTCTTTTTTTACTTTCTGAATTATATATTAAAACATTTTTTATTTATAAATGAATTTCACTGTATAAAGCCTATATAGTATATAGGCTTTCGATTTCAAAATAACGGCTGCGTAAAATCAGCGTATAGTCATTCTTTACGTGTAAACATACTCTCTAATGTGACATATTTCTGAATAATACTGAATATTTAGCTTTAAACAATGTAGGGTTGTTGTGCTTTTACCCATCATGATTAAAAGAGGGACAGGAGAATATTACAAACATGTAGGAGGACGTCATAACAAATCAATTAAAAATACATTAGCAACTGCGTAGCAACGCCTTGGTAACTGGAAGTTACCTTTAAGAGCATTGGCAATAAATAAACATTTTATTCAATAAATCAATAAAAAATTTATTGTATTGTATTTATTTATTTTTACATTTTTATAAAACATTTTTATTACTTTTTATTTATTTTATTTGAAATATCTCAGATTCTGTAAATAATATGGGTTGCTTTTAAAGTTGGTTTCTCAAGCATCCCAACACAGTAACATTGACTGAGCCAATGATGTTAGTTTGGGGCGGGGCTATCCGTTTGCCTGACCAATGACAGACAGGTGTGGTGTTCGGGAAGCCTGCTCAAGCTAGTGGTGCACAAGGTCACAGATCACTCTTTGTTCGGTCACTTTAAGGACACATCCAGTCTCTCACCGTGGCCACTGAAGTGTTTTAATATGGCAGAAATGATCATTGTTTCTGAATCGTGTCACTGAGTAAAGGCAGACAGATTATCTCTGTCAGAATCTCAATACAAACCCAACTTTTTACACACTGGAGAGTCATTTCTGAGATGTATAATTCAGAAACAGGTTTTAATCTCTCTTGAAAAGGATTTAACCTGATGTTGCTGCTCATTGAATTAAGCTCCCGCATTTCATCAGATGTCATGGCGCAGCGATATCGTCTCTGTGTGTGGAAGTCAAGTGTTTTTTTTATTCAATTAGACGCTTATCAGCTTTTCTCTTCAAATCCGCAGCACAGGTGAAACAGCCTGTTAGGCGTTACGACCCTAATTCTTCTCAACATGAAGCCTCACACAGATGAGTCCAGGCTTTTATTTCCATTGAAGGAAAACCAGTCACTGGAAACAATAAGAGACAGTTTTCATTGAGAGCGAGAGGAGTGATGCTGAATGGACGCTGAAGACAAGGTCACCTTCACGACAGTCTGTCCTGTCCAATATACTGTAAATATTTATTTAAATAAAGCCTAGAATCTATCAAATAATTTTTTTCACATGATTAAATGTGAAAAATTTATCGGATCTTGATCGGATCCTGTTGCATGTGTTTAAACAGCCTAAAAACACGAGAGATCTGGTTTATCATGTGGTTCTCAATCAGAAATAATAGCTTCAACACACGGTTTGCTGGTCAAAGATGAGGTTTTTATGATCTCCAGTCCAGCTGATGTTTAGTTGGTTTAGTTTGTCAACACGCTGGTATGGCTCGAACACTCTTACCACATTCATTAATCTTAATATGTGACCCTGGACCACAAAAGCAGTCTTATGTGTCCATTTTTTAAAATTGAGATTTATAATCACCTGAAAGCTGAATAAATAGGATAGGACAATATTTGGCCGAGATACAGCTATTTCAAATCGTGAATCTGAGGGTTAAAAAAAATCTAAATATTGAGAAAATCGCCTTTAAAGGTTTACATTTCTGTTGGCGATTGTGCTGCATCCACTTACAAAAATAAAATGTTGATATTTAAGGTAGGAAATTTACTAAATATCTTCATGGATCATGATCTTTACTTAATATCCTAATGATTTTTGGCATGAAAGAAAAATCGATAATTTTGACCCATACAGTGTTTTGTTGGCTATTTCCACAAATATATTGTATCCCTGCAGCCTAAACCAGGAGGTTTGCTGTCTATGGTCGTGTTTACTGTAGCTAGTTTTGTAGCTGACAGATTTACCTGAATATTCTCATTCCAGCAGACATTCACTTCACAGCTTGGGGATTTATAGTTTTCATGAATCATAACACCCTCCTTTTTTACACTCAAGCTATTTAGACTTTACTAGATGAAAATTATACAGCCACTAGTATATATGTATCATTTATATGCAGAATTAATGGGGGCTTGCAATATTTATTAGATTTGTGTAAAGCAAGCCGTTGACACATACATGTATTGTGAGAAAGCAATTGTTGAAAACCAAAGAATGACCAATTAAAGAGTTATATAAACATAAAAGCTGAGAATTACTTCAAAGACTGTTCTCCTCCGCTGTAGCACACAAACTTTTAAAAAGCATACTTGATGACTTCTTATATTGCACTATTTTATTGTTATTATTATTTTATTGACTTTTTTTATCATAGTATTGATGACTTTTTTTTATAAAATGTGGAAAACAGTGACAACGACGAATGAGTAGGTGAGAATTGCTTTGAAGACATTTTTTAATATCTATAAAAGACAAGTGGGTCTTTCACACGAGTAAATGCGATGGCCAGGCAATCCGAAGGCTGTTAAAGTGAACAGTCTTCTGGAACGCACATCTCTGCGTATCAGATGTATTTTGCGGGCAATGCTGAAACCAGAAGAGGATGTTCAATCACACACTGATCTGTTAATAGAGGGCACGTTTGGAAGAGAGGTGAAGACATCACCTCTGTGCCTTAAAGGCCATATAGACTCTTTGCAAAATGGGCCTTGGGAGATTTTATAAAAGGTTCTTGAGTGAAACCTCTATTAACTGTGTCCTTCAGAGGAAGAGGGCGAAGTTTAATCATGTTCTGTCTTTCTTTCCCCGCAGCAGAAAAGAGACGCCCAGAGCAGCACCAAGCATGTGGAGTTGATCATCGTGGCAGACAACCGCGAGGTAATGAAGAGATGCTGTTGACCTCACACACATCTGCGACCTTCAATCATCCAAATCTGCGCTCCTAAACCATGTGGTCGTGACCCAAAAATGAAATGCATTTCTGTTCTCAGTGGGTCACAGACATCAGTGATGCTCAGTGCAAATAATAGCTAACCGTATTATACTGCATTTATTAACAAGCATTTTGGCACAGATTCATTAGTCACTGTAGAAGATGAATTATGCAGATGTCAACGGGTTGTGACGTGCCCTCGTCCTCAAAAACCAGAACAAAACTACATGCGTTTAAAAGAAAAAATGAAAACCAGTGTTTTATACACTGAATTATTAGCTGTCAAAAGCATGAAACCAGCAATTTACAAGAAGCATTGGGAAAGAAAACACTCACACTGAGTAAATCCTGTTGGGCATCTGAACACGTCACAACAAATAATCAAAATGGAATTCATGGTAATATTCATAAACCTCAAAGAATAATGTCCAATTGAAATGTTATCTTAGTATGATTTATTATCCCCATCCTCATTTTTTTTATGTGCTTTTGTAGTTTTTAGTAATTTTAGTACTTCAACTTCAACTTTCAGTAAGTTGGAAAAGCAACATATCTGCATATTTTCATTTAGTTTAAGTTCTTCATCTAATGTTGATTTATTTATTTTTTTGTCAGTTTAATTTCTATTAACAAAATGTTTTTAATAGTTATATTAAAATAAGCAAAACCAGCTGAACTTCATCATTGCGCCTCCATACATCCTGACCTCTATGTAAATACAAGGTCATGATGACCCCTTCGAGTTCAGGGAGTCAGGGAGGTGAGAGGTCAAAGGTTAAAGCAGATTAGATTGTTTGTTTGCGCTGGAAGTGAGGACGCCCAGCTGTGATCACTTGACCTCTTTGTAGTTTGCCTGTTAAACAGTGTTTTTAATGTGCTTTAAGAAATGCTTTGTTGCCAAAATAACTTCTTTCTGTCATTGAGGGGCCTTTCAAATATCCTGTTATGTGATATTTTAAGGAAAAGAACAAAACCTGATCATTTGGTTTGTTGAACGAGCTTTATTTTCTCCAGATGTACCTGTTAGAGTTAGAAGTTGTGTGCATTTCTTATTGTCTTGCCAATTTTACAGCAATCAAAGCTTCCTTCCTGATTATTTTCACTCATCCTACAACAACCAGAGCCAGCCATCATGAGTGACACATTTCCAATCTGTGCTTTTATTTTGAAAAAGCCGTTTTTACATCCACCGACTGACATTCTGGACATCAAACACTTCTGGTCATGTTTGGCTCAACATCTGTGTGCCGCTGCCCGTGGAAAATGGATTACCTCATGTGACATTTACCACAGTCGGCCAGTGAATGACACATTTGGCTGCAGTTTAAAGACTTTCTTGTTTTCCTTTGCATTTCAGTATCAGAAACAAGGGAAAGACGTGGAGAAAGTGAAACAGAGGCTTGCTGAAATAGCCAACTATGTGGACAAGGTAAAATTGGAAATTAAAAATGAATACCGCCACCTTAGAGATCAACACACACACTGCCGTTTTTGTGTGTGTCTCTTTAAATACAAATGAGTGCATTTGTTTTCTGTCTGGTTTGAGGTGATGAAAGGAGAAAGGAGTCAATAATGCATATTAATTGGCTTTTTATTAATAATAAAAATAAAACAAAACCAAACAAAAACATCCCCGCGGAGGGGGCAATATATGTATATATATATTGCTATATTTATTTAAAATAAATGGTACTTGATATTATATTTTTTGCATTATATTAAGAAATATATACACGCACATTCATTCAGAAATCAAATGGATCATTTTTGTTGGACAATGTTTGTTAACTTGAAATTTGAATGTTAAATTTAAGTCAAGTCATTCAACAGGCATTCAAGCCTTCAAACCATTTACCAATCTCAATTTCAATTTCATTATACAAATGTTCATATTTGTGCAACTTGTATATCTAAAGCCAGATATGTTGGGGTTTAAGTCCCATGAAACATCATTGCTGTTCTGGGTTAACCTGAGTAGCTAATGTTAGCGCTGCCATGTTTCAGTTTTACAGATCGCTGAATATCCGTGTGGCTCTGGTGGGGCTGGAGGTGTGGAGTGACGGAGACAAATGCTCCATCACACAGGATCCGTTTACATCGCTCCACGAGTTTCTGGACTGGAGAAAGCTCAAGCTGCTCCCGCAGAGACCTCACGATAACGCTCAGCTGATCAGGTAACCTGGTAACACACCCTGCGGTTTACCTCTAGATTCAATGCACTTTTGCTTCCAGGAAATAGTTTCGCCATTTCTTATTTTAGAGGTTTCATTCACACATTTGTAGTTAAAACACTTCATTTCTTTCGAAAATGTACCCAGGCTGATGTATTTACATGACTTCCTGTTTTCCCTCCTCAGTGGGGTTTATTTTCAGGGCACCACCATCGGCATGGCTCCCATTATGAGCATGTGCACTGCGGAGCAGTCAGGGGGAATCGTCATGGTGAGTGACATCTGTCAATCATTCCGGATGAATGGTCATTTTAGAATGTTTGCATTCTCAAAAACGCTGGGTTGTTTCAACTCATGTTTGGGTCAAATATGGACAAACCCAACAGTTGAGTTAAAAATTTTTGGGTCAGCAGTTTTTCCATATTTGACCCAAACATGGGTTGAAACAACCCAGCATGTTTTGGAGTAGATGAGGTTCATCTATATTTTTGAGTATTTAAAATGTTGTCAGCTTCATTGATATATTATATATATAAATATATTCAGCCCGTTCTCACGTAAATACGTGCCTATAGCACGTGGTGTGTTTATCGTGTTATTTATGCGCGAAAATGAGTTTTTACGTGCATAAGATACGCAGTTTTCCCGTGCATTTGATACGCACTTCATTGCGTGTAATACACACGCACCCAACACCACTAATTCTACCCAAACGTATAATACACACGCACCCCACACCACTCCTAAACCTACCCTTAACAACCCATGCGTATCATATGCACGGAAAAACTCATTTTCGCGTATAAATAACACGATAAACACACTACGTGATATAGACACGTATTTAGTGTGATCGGGTTGATATATTACAGAGTTATTTTGAAAATTTGAAAGCAAAGAAACTTCATTTGGTCACATCATATCTCTGTTTTATGTATTTTAGTCACATTGTAAGCATCAGGTAGTTGAGCTGAGGACACTAAGTCACTCCGCACGGAGATCTAGAGGCACTTCCACATCAATCAAACCAACACATTGATCACGGCACACGACGGTTACATTTACTGAGACACAAAATCAAAGCATCTCTCTGAGATACAGAGCATCTGTGGTCAGAGGAAAGAGCTGCATGTGTTCTTGCTCAGCAAATCATTTGAAGTTGCAGTCATTAAACTGTTGACTTATTTATGGCTGGATACCTGACTAATAACACCTCCAGTTTAATAACACAAGCAGTCGAAGCAAACTAATCGCTTTCGTTCTGCTTGCATAGAGTGTGTTTTTGGCTTTAAGGTTAGAGTAAATTGGACCATCTTCGATTGAGGATCCCATTATGTGGAGCTTCTCTATTATGGATTTGGTTTCTACCAAAACATTTTATCTTCTTCAGAAAAACAAAACTAGAAAAGACATGCATGTTTTCTTCATTGACTCATTCATCGGAGGCATTTTATTCCCTTTGGCCGCTTCTTGCAGACTGGTTGCATGATAGACTTCTGTTTTTGCTGTTTGATTTAGTGGAGTTGCTACTATAAAAGCCTCAACATTTCACAGTATGGCATGATCTTATGACATTGTGTTCGGAGAGGTTTTGTCCTCATTTGACCGTTTCTCACTAAACATCATGAGTGATAATAGGACTTAAGCTTCCTGAAAATGCAATTGATGGTAGATGAGATACACAAATTATAGATGTTTAAGTTAAGCTGAGAATTCTCCAGTCACACATCCATTGTAAATAAAATTCACAAATGTTATCAAAAGAAGAGAAATTAGATTAAATGGAGTGCAAATGGAGACTTTTTTCCTTGAGTCTCCTGCCTCTCTTATTTTTCTGCTGCAAAAAACATCTTAAATTTGTCTCCTCGAGTGAGAAAATTGTAACTTTTGCCATAGTGCATTCGGATATAAGCATCCTTTGACCAATGAGGCTTTTGCAAATCCAATTTTCTGTATTCCCGCTTGGTTTCAAACTAATCTGGTTCTTTTCACATTCACTAAATGGACTTTACACACTCCTGTCCTCCATCATAACGCTCCATCAAACTTCATCTAGTGTGTAGTCACCAGTGCAGCATTGCATCATTCATATTTAAATGGAAGTCATTGTCATACTTTTCTTGACAAACATGCATTCTTTCTATGCAAATAAAGCTCATTATAGAACCTGCCAGATTTATAAGAATCAGCATTTTTGCCTGATGCACTTATTAAATGCTTGGAAAGCTGGCTGGAAGATAAAGTTTATTGTCTGTCACCAGCTAAAGGTGTTTTTGATCAAATGTGTACCTTATATGCAACATACACGTTCAAAAGTGAGTGGTCAGTAAGATTTGATATTTTTGAAAGAAGTCTCTTTTGCTCACCAAGGCTGCATTTATGTGATCAAAAATACACTCTTAACCCGAATTAGTTGACTTTACTCGCAAATCGCGTGGAAACCCATTGCCCTATACCGCTTTAGTTTTTACACAAGCTGAAACTAAACATGTTGAGTTGTATTAACATGGAACCCTAACTTTTTACACAAGCTGAAACTAAACATGTTGAGTTGTATTAATATATAATCTTAAGTAGGTGCAGTAGACAAAAAAAGTTTACATTAGTAGTCTTTACTGAAAATCATTAGTTCACATTCTAAAACTTTTTGAGTTTAGGTGTACTACAAGGGACCCAACATGCATTGCAACATGAAGCTTTTCATTTTTCATGACTTTTAATCTCTATTGATGACAACATCAATGTGCTGTCATCACTGGATCACTTTACTATAGCTTTTTTTGCTATAACAATTGTGCCTTTTTAGACACACAGGTAAAACAGCCAGAGAATAACACATTTTAAAATGTCAAGGGCAAGAGCCCAACTAAAGCCAACACTTATCACCATTATGGTGACTATTTTTAAATTAAATTAAACAATAATTTATCAACATCTAAACCTCTGTTAATTCTTAATACCGTCTGTTGCCGAGGCCTGTGCTCGTCCAGCCAGGTGTAGAGCCCCTTGGAAGCATGTTAGACGCGAGTCTTTTCACGTGACCACAGGTTTTTGAATACCAGTGGTTTCTGCCTTGTGATTTGTGTGGTGTTTGAACCCCTCCCCTTCCATATGAAACTAAACATACCAAGTAATCTCTGCTAAACTTGATTAGTGCAATGAATTTTTCAGCTAAATAGTACAAACAACTAATGTTGTTTAGTAATGATAGCAGGTTTTTACAAAACATAAAAGAATAAGTAATGATCACTCGTAAGTTTAATTAGAAATAAAATCTGGGTTTACAGTGTACAGTAAAATCCTTAATATTGTGAAATATTATTACAATTTAAAATAAGTTTTTTCTTTTTGAATATATGTTAAAATATAATTTATTCCTGTGATGAAAGCTGAATTTTCAGCATCATTACGTCACATGATCCTTCAGAAATCATTCTCATTATCAGTGTTGAAATCAGTGGTGATGCGTCATGTGTTTGTGGAAATCTCAAATAGAAAGTTCATAAGAACATTATTTATTTGAAATAGAAATCATTATAAATGCACTTTTGATTGATTTAATGCAAATTTTTTATTTAAAGGAATAAAAGTATTAAATTCTTAATACTTCTTCTTGACCACAAACTTTTTAAAATCATTTGGTTTGAGAATTTTTTTTCTTAAATAATAAGCTCTGAAAGAGCATCTTCTGGGCATTAAAACTTTCCTCTGCTTAACTTTTTCCTGCACAATCCACCTGACACGAATAATCACTCAGACGCTCAGAACTGAACTGAGGCTGGTGATTTTCTTCATTTTAATTTGATTTTCATGTGTTTGGCAGACGCGTCCTCACCAAAGCGACTTACAGGAATGACTGTAATTGTGTCTGTCCTGCCTCATCAGCACACACACACACACACACACACACACACCCTTCCCCAAACAAAGCCTGCAGAACGGTTTGGTTGTGTTCTGGCAGCGCTGGAGCAATTACAGCAGCGCACGGATCTTGAGTTATGCTGGTCTGACGGATTTGTGGAAAAGTAATTATAAAGGCCGTTAGTGTCTGCTCATTACTGATCTCATGTGAAACCGTTTTCTGAGAGAAAAACAAACGTGCAGGAGGAGAGATGTGGGGATAAATCTAATTTGGGGAGGGAAGGTGGAAGAGAACGGAGAACGCCTTTCGGCTCTCTGGGGTCACAGAGGAAGAAATTGCTCTTGTTTGTTTTAAATTGAAATTGATTGCTTATTTTAAATCACCAAGATGCTTTCAAGGATGTGGATTTATTTTTTTTGCTTGCCTGACACCTTTCCGAATCGATGCATGTTTCCACCATGGAAAAAATAAAAATAAAAAGGAAACTGCAACTTTATCTCACAATTCTGACTTTTGTTTCTCAGAACTTTGAGATATAAACTCGGAATTGCGATAAATAAACTTGGAATTCTGAGGGAAAAATTCATAGTTGTGAGAAAGTCGCAATTACGTTTTTTTTCATTTTTTTATTCTGTGGCAGAAAGAGAAAAACAGTGTGAATTCAGTCAAAAAGTTTACTTTGGGGGTAAAGCATAACCTAGTACACCTTACATCAAGTAACTAGTAAACATTACTTATAAATTTACAACAAAATATCTGACTTACTTTTTCAAATATGTATAAGTTACTTTGTTTTTCCATGTATTGACTGACAGCTCTCCTGTCCCCATGTTGACAGAAATGGCGTTGTGTGCGCAGAGCAAACATGATGATTATTGTAGGTCTAGACTAAATGTGAGCATTTACTCATCTCACTTGCACAAAAACAGATTCAGGATTCCTCAAAATAGAACAAAACAGTGAAAAACAGTGAAATGCAAACTCAGACTATTACGCAATAATTAAATATGTTAAGTAATACAACTACTTTATGTATTTAATCTCACTTTATTAACGAATGTCTTTGCTGCTGACCTTCGATGATCGAATTCAACCATACTAAGTAAATAAGCATTTGTTTTATTTATTCTAGTTTTTATTGCTGAAGTAAGAGGCTGCGTCCGAAATCGCATACACTCAAGTAGGCTGCTTATTTTGAAAAAGTAATTACTTCACGACCGCTATAATGCTATAATAGAAAAATATGTTCTATATAGAATTAGTGTGTGTAGTATGAATGTAATCTGGGCGTACTATTCGCCATGTTGTCATTATCATGTGACCTTCCAGTGTGTCACTTCACTGCCATTCATAGATCCTCTCCCGTGGCCTCATGAGATAATAGAGTACTTTTTTTCCTACTCATTTATGAGTATTATGAATTCAGACATAATTATTTTGTCACATACTGTTTTTCTCCTACTATATAGTAGAGAAGTATGCGATTTCGGATGCAGCCAAAGGGGTGAACTTTCTTCTCCTGCATCCTCTTCTTCTGCAATCCAGAATGGCAGCAGCGATGAAATGTTCAGGCATGAATTTGCATTTCATTTTTCATTTGCACTTTTCGTGTGAAAGGGCCTTAACATTTGCCAAAAATAGAACTTTTTTTTTTTTTGTTAGTAAAAAAAACAAGCAAGCAAGTCCAGCCCAAGTGAGAAAAAGTAGCACAAAAGTAACATAACTTTCCATAAAAATAACTTTTTTAGGGAATAAAGTAATACTGTAACACATTACAATAATTTTCCCAACACTGGAATTGCGAGATGTAAACTCTCAATTGTGAGAAAGAAGGTCGCATTTTTTTTTTACTTTCTCGCTCTCTCTGTTTTAGGATCACTCTGATAACCCCCTCGGCGCTGCGGTTACTCTGGCCCATGAGCTCGGACACAACTTTGGCATGAATCATGACACGCCGGAGCGCGGGTGCGGGTGCAGAGCGACTGTGGACCGAGGCGGATGTATCATGACCCCCTCCACTGGGTGAGAGCAACCAAAAAATTGCATCTATATACAATTTTTCTGTGGCCGGAGCCTACCTGTGTCAGAAAGTGTCCGTTCTGCAGTCTATGGAAGAATTAAAGATCACAGAATAAAAGAATTAGTAAATGTAAAAGGTAAATGCAAGTTTAGGCTACATCCCACATTTCAGATTTTTTGTCTGTGTCAGTGTCAGTGTTTATATCCCGCAATTCTGATTTTTTTCTCAGAATTGTGATATAAGTTTTTTTTACAATATTGTGTGATGCCATCTAATGATACATTTCTTTTAATATATTATAATCAACCCATTCATTCTCCAATCCGCTTGTCCTCTGGTAGCACAGCTCTCGCAGCGTCTCGACCGCCGGTCAATAAATATATTAAATCAATATATTTTAAATATTAATATATTATTATTTATAAAATAAAATAAATATATATATATACGTTTTAAATATTCATATATTTTTATGTTTTATTGTGGTGAATTGTTTTTAATATTAATATTTCTTACACATATGGATATATTTTGGTGTCATATAGAGGTGAATATCATTTTTTTTTAAGTATATTTCAAATTATATTTTCTTGCTCATTAACTCATTTAAAGGAAGTAAGTCCGGTTTCACTTGAACCAAAAAATTACAATTCTGGGTAACACTTAATTATGATGATCCCTTTTGAAGATTATACTAACTATAAGTAACTTTGCAACTACATGTCAATAACTCTCATTAGAGTATTAGTAGACTGTCTCTGGAGTCTAAGGGGTTTTTGAGGTCTGTGAGATGTTTTGACATGCCCTGACATTTGTGCTTTTTTCAGTTGCTTATAAACATATTAATGGCAAAGGTGTAATTACACTCTATTTAGCACAAATAGGGGTACCATAATATGTGAGCAACATCTATTTACATATTTGTATTTTTGAGGGAATAATGTTTATGCATGGTTATTCAAAAAACTAAAAATTAAAGTTTCTGAAAAAAGGCCACAAAACACATACTTAATATGTGTCCACAAGACTTTTGACTAATGGATGTAGTTGCCTAGTGTTTTTGCTTCAAAATTATCTGAAAATCACCCTGCCTAATCATTCACATAAAACAATACATTGATTTAAATTTTTTAAAACAGTTTTTGCTTCCAAAGGCAATATGCGCAGGGGCGTGACTTGCTGTGATTCACACCTGAGAAGACAAAGACCCTGCATAGTAATGAGCCTGCATACTAATGAGCCTGCATACTAATGAGCCATTCATTCAGGTGTGTCACACAAGAAAGAATGCGAGGACAAAAATAAATAAATAAATTATATATATATATATATATATATAAAATACAAATATAAATGAAAGTCAAAAGCACATTTTTAGTACATAGTCATACCTGGAAACAAATCCTGTTCAAATAGGCTATATGGACCATCCTACAGAATTAGTTAGAGTTAGAAAGTTAGAGTTCTCAGAGAGGAAAAAAAGGTATTTTTTCACAAATTTTTTATACATTCAAATTTTTTTACATTGTATAATTTCCAAGGTAAACATTTCTAGTATGCAGTTAATTCTCATACTGTATTTTCAGAAAGTTTCGTCTGTAACAACAACAGTGCGAATTCCGTTCATTCATCACACAGAGAAAGACAGGCGATTCATTTTAAAACAGTATTCGCGATTAGAACAAAGAATAAACTTACTATGATCCTGGATCCATGGCTCCTCGAAGTGAAATTAATCCAGCACTGAGGTAAATTATCCAGAATTATTTCTCACAGCCTCGAAAAACGACACAGACTACCGGTACATTAATCTGAACTTGGTGTTTTATCGAGCTCGTGTGGGCGTTGGCAAGTTTCAGATCATTTGCGTCTCTATAGCGCGCGCTCTCTGTGGGCGTGGTCACATTAAAAGATAATTAGCTGAAATGAGAACGCCTGGCATCTCTCTCTTTTTATATAGATTACATAAACACAGAATATTTGTTTTAGTTTTGAATTAGATAATTTAAAAGTACACACTTAAATGATTATAAAGATATATTGATCATGCCTGTGTGACTAGTATTTGCGGAGTTTTGTTTATGTTTAGTGACGTGCTCTAGAAAAAAAGTTCACGGAGACGGAGAGGCAGAAGGCACACCCTGTTTATTTTCTTTATTTTACAAAAGCACAATATTTTATTTCGATTGTAAGTGGACCCATAAAAAAGTAGACATTTAATAGTTTATTTTTTCATATTTCTTAAGTGTGTATGACCAAAGGTGACTGAGTATTTTAAGTCTATTTTGCTGCTATGTGAAAAAAATCGCGCAAAACGCGCCGGCGCGTTTCTCGACTCCAGAGGGTTAATGTCTGTTAAGTTTTTTTTTTCATGAAAGTCAACAGGATTCAATGTTGTTTGGACACCAGTGTTCCTCAAAATATCTTGTGTTCAGCAGAAGATCCTGTAACTCCTCAGCTGACATGAGCGTGAATCATTTTCTTATTACGTTATACCAAGACCTTCATCCGGCCTCCTCAGCATATGCCGACTGATTGTTAGAGGTTAGCTGTATTTCTGCCTCATTACTCTATAATGAGCTCCATTTGGTCATCTGCACAACAGCAGACTTCAACACCCACCCGGCGGGACGGCATTAGCCTTTAGCCACATGCTTCCAATTGACCCCACTGGTACATGTCTGATAGCTATTTCATAAAAACATCAGAGCTTGTGCAACTTGTTGCTGATTTATTGTCATCTGTTGTGCTGTTATACGGGACGCCTGGTTTTATGGGCAGATGTTCTGAGAACTCAAAACACATGAAATTAAATGCATCCGTACAAAACATGGAGACAATTTTAGTTCATACTGATTCAATTCTTGAAACAATAGAGGGTTTAGTAACTTTTTTTAGGAATAAATTGCATCACGCATGTTTTGGACTACATATTTACTGATCAGAGTAAATATGTGCAGTCATGGGCTATATATATATATATATATATATATATATATATATAGTGAATGTTTTATATAAAATACAACTGTTAATGACCGAAACGTTGGTGGAATAAATAAACGTTATTCTAAACTGTGATATTATATTATATTATATTATATTATATTATATTGTATTGTATTGTATTGTATTATATTATATTATATTATATTATCCATAAATCCATTTTCTAAACCGTTTATCCTCTGTAAGGTAGCATGGATTTTGTATATTATATTATAATATAATATAATATAATATAATATATTATATTATAACATTGTATATCACTGACTTAGAAGAAGCTGGTAAAAATGAATAAACAAAAGAATAAAACGTCTAAATCAGCTGCAGTAAATAAACGTCATGCATCTTCAAGCACACGTGTGAAACAAACAAAAGCTTATAGATAGCACTTAACTTTATTGTTGAACTTCTGACTTTTTATTAGACAGAAATAGCAAAGAGTGACAAGAAATTGAGCACAAAAAGAGGGTAAATGGGGTCAGGAATGAACATGCACAATGATTGACAGACACTGGGCGTTTCTGACTGGCTAAGTGTCAGTACTGTTATAGAAACTGGTGTGATTTCTCACGAGACCAATCTCTGTGGTATCCGTCAGGTAGCAGAGACATCTAATGTGTGGTATTCCACAGAATTGGCTTGCAGCAGTTTTTGAGTCTGTAATAGCAGTTGTCTTGTTTAATTCTAGGGAAGTAAATCACACATTTTCAGGCCACGTTACATTTTCTCAGGAGGCAGATGGTTGCGCAGCGGCCAACTCAATCCCAGCATTCTCTAGTGTGTATCAGTTCATCTGCACAAGTGTTTTAGCTGGACTGTGTCCTGTGTGTGTGACCTGGACTGCACCCATGATGCACGCTCGATTATGTGCTCATAAAGAGGTGTCATGAAAAACCTGGTCTTGGTGACCAGACGAGAAAAACAGATCTCCTGCAGAAGTAGAAAGAGAGACAGAAAGTAAGAAATGTATTTGTCAGTTTCGTTCCACCTGCCTTCAGCACCTTATACAAATAAGTGAGGAATCGAATAATTAAAGATGGATATTTCTTCCATTACTGCACATTAGTCTGTGCCTCCTCTCAGAGAGCTTTGATAGATCAAAGCGTAGATGAATTTAACATCACAGCATGTGCTCGTTTTGGACCTTCACGTCTATATAATTGCATTAATTAAGATGTGAGTGGTGAAAAATCCCTCTGAGATCTGAAGCTGCTTCAGGTTTGATGAATCTAATCTCAAGTAGCCAGACTTTATTTGCACAACGTGTGGTCAGAAACTCATTCTGAAGAAGACAGGACGAGATTGACGGCTCAAGCCACCAGCAGGATTTGTAATGTGATGTTTTGAAGCAGATAGATCTGAAATGAGTGTGAGTTTGGGTCCCTCTTTATATTACGTGGCTTTAAGTACTATGCACTTAAATTGAAATTAATAATTTGATACTATGGACTTATTGTGTACATACATGTTTTTACATTGTACTTATATTTTAAAAATACCAGCATGTAATCACAGCTGTAATTAATTTGTAATTACATGTGTAATTACACAGTTGACCCTTCCCTTACACCTTAACCCTCCCTTATACCGACCCATACCACCACACCTGTCCCTAACCTTACCCGTATCACACACACCTGTCCCTAACCTTACCCGTATCACACACCTAACCTTACCCGTATCACACACACCTGTCCCTAACCTTACCCGTACCACCACACCTGTCCCTAACCTTACCCGTATCACACACACCTGTCCCTAACCTTACCCGTATCACACACACCTGTCCCTAACCTTACCCGTATCACACACACCTGTCCCTAACCATACCCGTACCACCACACCTGTCCCTAACCTTTCCCGTATCACACACACCTGTCCCTAACCTTACCCGTATCACACACACCTGTCCCTAACCTTTCCCGTACCACCACACCTGTCCCTAACCTTACCCGTATCACACACACCTGTCCCTAACCGTACCCGTATCACCTGTCTCTAACCTTACCCGTATCACACACACCTGTCTCTAACCTTACCCGTATCACACACACCTGTCCCTAACCTTACCCGTATCACATCTCAAAAGCAGCAAAAGTGTTTGACAATACAACATGAACACAATAAGTACATTGTACTTATGTTTCTATGTAAGTACATAGTAATTAAAGCCACTTAATACAAAATGTTAATTTTAATCAATTGTGGTTAGAAACAAAAATAATAATTTAAAAGAAAGCCAGAGACCAAAGACAAGCTTTGACATAACAATCAAGAGTTTTTTTTTATTATTATTCTTAAATCATTTAACTTTTTATTTCAGATGGATGAGGAAAATAAAGTGGATGGATTAGCTTTCACAGATAAACACTTTAAAGAGAAATGACAATCATTTAATCACCCTCATGTCATTCCAAACTTGTATGAAAATACAATAAACCATTTTTTTGGACATCAACATCCTTCCAAATATCGTTTGTGATCAGCAGAAGAACGTCATGCAGGTTTAGAATGACATGAAGGTGAGTAAAGGAACAGAGATTTCATTTTTGGGTGAGCTATCCCTTTAAAAATCACTGTATGTGATATAGTGTAACAGAAGGACTCTCTGGTAGGCGACTCTCTCTTCCTCTCCATTGTGCCCACATACACACACACACACACACACACACACAGGTTCTGTGGCTCCTAACGCTGCTATATTTGTTCCTGTTTCTATAGTCTTTGGAAGCTCCTCATACCCTCATAGAGAACGAACCCACTCACAGTGAGATGCTCTGTGCCCGTGGCACTGCTATTACTGCCACCTCCTGTTGAGCCCAATCCAGAGGAGGTGTTTTGAGAGCGTAGACACACTCGCTGATCTCTGGGTTGGCATCAGGAGGCAAGAGGAAGCATCTGCTTATCTCTCATCCTCCCGCAGGCTTATGCCACCCTGGCAGGGGGCGTCGTGGGTTCAGTTGGTCCAGCGAGCGTTGGGCGATGCTAGCCAGATTTCCGTGCTTGCGTTTGCCCCGTGGTCTTAGTAAGTGTGCCAGGAATAAAGCGAACATCACTCGTCTCTTCCACAGTATTCTGCTGCTCTGCTGCATACGAATGGCCACAGCAAAGCCAACTGGATTCTGAAGCGAATGCTGGTCCATGCTGAAAAGATAAGCTGTAGATCTGTGGAAGTAGGAGGTAAACGGTGCCCAGCTCTTTTGTGATGGTTGGCAAAGTTTGAGCTCTGAAACTGAATTTCTTAAACACTTGTTACACGTTCAGTTTAAAGAGAAATGATAGTGCTGTCATAATTTGGTCATTGCAAACCTCTATAAACGTCACACAGGAGAAAAGAAACAGAACAATGGCCTGGCAACCGCTCACATCATCCTATAGTGTTGTGACACACAAAATATAAAACTCAAATTAGTGATAATTTGCAGGTTTTACAACCGAGTATGAATTGCCATGCTGGTCCAGGCTGCTTTAGAGCTGGTTTTCTGCTGGTCCTGCTATGGCCACACCAGGAATGGGTGACAGTAGTAATATTTTCAATAATGATGAAAATGTGAATCTTAAATATATTTTGTTGCTTTTTATCTTTTCGCGAAATGTTTATCTAAATGCATTTAAATTAAGTTTTATAAAATTATCCACATTCTGAATAAGTGTTAGTAAATGATAAACATAAAAGTGTGATAATTTGCATATTAGGCAATTTGTACAAATGGTGGCTTTAAAAAATCATGTTAATTAAATATAATTACCCATTTTTGATTTCATCGCATTATTGGTGTCTTTACTTGGTATTTGATCAAAAAGAAAGTACAGTAAGTGAATCACCCACGTTTGGTAAATATCAAGCATTTACAGTACTTGTGCACATCTGTTGGAAAACATACAGACAGATGGGATTTATGTTCATTTGTAAAAAATGTATTCAACACAAAGAAATATGATTAATTTCATGAAGTCATATCCTCTGATGTGCTCTCTGAGAGGTGTTTGCTGGCTGATGATTGAGATCCAGACCAGAACCAGACGACCTGGACGGATTACCGCGGTTCACATGTTTGACAGTATTGACAGATGTTTCTCGCCGCAGCCTCGACACACGCTTCACAATCACATCAGAGCCAATCAAACACGCCTGTGACAAACAAGTTCAATAATTCAAGAGCTATTACCAAATGCAAACTCATCACAATCACAATCACACAGGACTCGAGCAATCTTCAACTCCGAGAAGAAAAACAAGCAACAACAGACGTGCTATGAGCTTTCCGTCTGAGGAACACGCATTAAAGTGTCCAGACTGTGCTTCATCTTTATATGGATGTGTGTGACCATTTAAAGAACTAATATTCAACAGCAGTGCGGTCTGAACTGTGCTTGTGTTCATGCAAGAGCACTGAGGCATCATGGGACTGCGGTCAGTCTCTTCTTATTTAAATATATGAAACTTCTCTTATGCTAGTTATTTGATCAAAAATGAAATATGAAATATTATGAAATATGATTACAAATATAAAAACGGTTATAATTATATTATAAAATGTAATTTATTCCTATGATCAAACTGAATTTTCAACATCATTACTCCAGTCAAAAGAACATCATTTATTTGAAATTTAAATCTTTCGCAACATTCAT